>JBCJKH010053362.1:23139-34693 GCA_039877255.1 Loriculus beryllinus
CCAGTGCCTCACCACCCTAACAGTAAAGAATTTCTTCCTTATATCCAATCTAAACCTCCCCTATTTAAGTTTTAACCTGTTACTCCTTGTCCTGTCGCTACAGTCCCTAATGAGCAGTTCCTCCCCAGCATCCCAATTGCAAGCCATGTTAGTCTTATTTTTCTTTATTAAAAGTCTCCTTCCCTTTGAGCAATGTTTGCTTCTCAGTACCACTGACAAGTGTACTAGAAAGTCATATATATATATATATGCATGCATACAGACCAATCATTCTTCTGTCTTCCTGCGCAATAAAAACTATCCGATAGATTAGAATTCACTTGTTGCAATATTTTGCTGTTCTAGCCATTTATTTTCAAGTCTTGTAGCTTTAATACTTTCTTCTCTTATAAACAGCCAGATCTTAAGGGATGATTATAAAGTATTTTGTAGATAAAGTCTTAAAACTCCCACAGGTTAACTATCAGCTTAGTGCAGAGGATCCTTAAAATACATGTAACAGTAGCCTGCTGCAGAGGCCCATGGAAAGATTATTAAGTGTTATCTCTTACTCTTCTGCAAACCAATAGGAGTTGGAAGTGCAGCTGAAAGCTTAACAGTAATTGAAACTTTAATGCAGCAAAACTTTATTGAGGATGTGATACCTAGATATTTGCTGTCACTGGTAATAAAAGGAGCAAAACTAGTCAGGTGCTTGTGTCATTTAACTGCATAAGAATTTTTATTGCTCTAGCTCAAAGCTAACTTCTGCAACTGCAATTGATTCTCATTTAGCCTGTGCTGGGGAGGGGCTATCAGATCCTGTTGTAACCCTACTACTCTGGCATTTCAAAGGCAGCTACAGCTATTTTATCTGGACTGGAATTCTGTACTGAAAAGGCAAACTTTCAGATATTTCTCTTCTGTTTAGCTATTAGCAACATGTAATTCTGTTGGGAAATGTGATCATGGAAAATAAGTCTTTGTGGTGTTTCATGACTGCCGCCATTTAACTCATGCTTTGTTTCAGCAGCCCATCCTTCAAAATCCGGAGAAAGGGGAGCTGAATGCTGTCCTCATCTGTCAGTGTGAGAGATGAGATGCCCACTTCCAGGGCAAGAGGCTTCAAAGAACTGTCAAAACTCGTTTCATGTTCTGGGATCTCCCATCCATCTTCTCCCCAGAGACACAGGATGTCCTGCTGGCCTGTGACCCACAGAGGATGGTGGAAGATGGTGCCACTTTAGTCTGCCACTTACTTTCATCCTAGTCCAAAACTACACTGGAGAGTGTAATTGCTTTGTACACGTGCATGGAGAGGTACTAAATAGCATTAACAGAGCTGGGACAGAGCTTGTGTAGCTGTAGCCCATACTTGTATGGATACATTGGGATTACTTAAGTCCCATGCCACTGAGCATACTCAAGTGATGTGGGGTGGCAGTGGAGAGGTATGGTGCTGTGGATAGTGGTGGGATAAGAGCTTGGGCCTGGGCAGCTGTCTCAGAGGAGCTGTGCCACAGTAACATGGCAGGATGGTGGGGTAAAGATGAGCTTAATCAGACCCTTTGGATCTTGTGCCATTTCCACTGCTTATTATGCCTGAAACCAGCTCAAAAATAAGATGTAAAACTCTGCAACCACATACCCCTCAACAAAGCCCAGCATCCATGGGCTTGTGAAAGGCAGCACCTTTCAGGCCTGAAAGCAGGAACCATGCTTTTTCTGGTTACCTGTTGGTGAAAACCACACCTTGTTTCCTTTATGAGACTGTTTATATGTAGATCCTGCATGTGACATGCCAGGCTGGATGCATAAACAAGTAAGAGCAATGAAGGTAAGATACTGTTTTCAAGGTGAATGAGAGCACTCCTTCCAATCCAAGGAACATGGGTAAGGGAAAAGAAGCCTCTTCTCTAGCAAGAAGTGCTCCCCTGCTCTCTAGAAATGGCTTTCCCAACAGAAACCGTGGGTACAGAGAGCTTTTAAGGAATCACAGGTGAGGGCTGAAGGGACTCACACAGGTGCCCCAGTGAACATCACTGTCCTTAGCTGGGGTGACCACCTTGGCTTCATCCCAGGCTCAGGAGGGTGGCTGGTCTCTGGCACAACCCAGAGACAGAGGATCCTGCCTGAAATTCAGGGTTTGTTAGCCCAGGGCCAACAAGCTCAGAAAGGCAAGCAGGGCACACCTAGCACTGCCTCTTTCATCTGCTAACCTGTAGAGGAGGACTGACACTTGCCAAGTTTGATAACTGCAAAGTCATCATTTTTTTTAATTAGTGAATGCTATTTTTTTCCAATTTCCCAATTTTTTTTAGCCCAGTAATGCTCTCTGTTTTGAAGCCTTGTGTCTGGTGTTTGCAGATGAAGCAGCTTTTGTTTCTTGAAGGTTCCCGGGAGTGTTAAATTGATTTCTCTCAGGTTTGGAGTGGGAGCTGAAGATACTGATTTTTGCAGAAACTGTAAAACAACCACCTAAACCCAACCCTAAAAGCCTAAAGCGGTCTAAGAACAGGGAAACCCATAAAACACGTCAGGTCACAATGCAACAGGAAATAAATAGAGCTAAAAATAAGCAGTAAATTGCCTTGAAAAGGATGCTCTAACTGCTGATAAAAGGCTCTTGAAATATATGAAAGCCACAAAGGCAGCTTAGGAAATTGGTGGGAATGCTGATGACCAGGATATAAAAAGAGCAGACAGGGAGGATAAAGATGTAGCAGAAAAGCTCAGTGATTTGTCTGTGGCTGTTTTTGTAGCTAAAGCTGTTGGGGAGCTTCCCACATCTATGACACTGCAGCACGTCAGCTGGAGGAGCCAGAGAAATCTGCAGTAAAAAGTTAACATGGAGCAAAGAGGTTGCAGGAGTAAAGGAAAGTAAGTGGGGTAACTAGGTAACAGGTAATATAAGGTTGAATAGATAAAGTGGCTGTTAATAAGTGACCAGGACCAGTTGGCACTGGCCCAGGAAACCCAGAGGAGCAGCCCAGCCCAGCAATACAGGGGGCTGCGGTACCCAGCTGTGCTCCCAAGGGCAGCCAGCCCATCACACCCCGTAGACTCACTGCGATGTGCTGAGACATCAGCGATGGGTCTCTTAGCCTTTGACTCAGGGTAGCAATCAAACACTCACCCATCTGGGGGTACACAAAGCTAAAGGAGGTCAGTGTAAAGCAGACACAGGTACGGCTGGTGAACATTGTGCCACAGGGGTTACGGATGCTGTATCTGCATGTTCAGAAATAGATTAGGCAAATTCAGGGGTGCAAATCCATGACAGGGGTGTGCCCTCTAACAACAGCATGAGAAAGTGGGGATGCTGGAGGAAGGTGCTGTAGAAGGAGCCAGGCCCCCAAGATAGCCCCTCCTGTTGCAAGTCCTGGAGCATAGTCTGGGGCTGGAGGGACAGCCTGGGCCAAGGGATCGTTTGTCACTTTCTGAACTCATGACTTGCCTTACTCAAAGGCAGCATAGCCTGAACAGTGATGCCTGGGCTGTGAGTACATAGTGCGTTTTATGTGCCCTAATTATGCCCAGGCTGTTCATAAACCATGGAGAGCAGGATAAGGTGCTGTACAAGGGGCTTCTTACTGTTTATATAAAAACAGCCTTGTACAAGAAACAAGGGGAAAATTTCACAAGCACGTAACTCAAAAAAAAGCAAAATACTTCCTTCTTTTAGCTGGAAAGGTGCTGCCTTCACACGCAAGCTCCAAGTAGCAACCTCTGGAGAGCAAAGTCTATTCCTCTCTCCATGGAAAGTAAACCCAGAACAACAGCTCCCACCCTCCCCTTCCTGGTGGAAACAAAACAGTTTGCAAAGGAGCTGTGCCTCACTTGCTTCTCTCTGTACGAGTCCCCTGGCAGTGTCCCCAGGCCCCTGGGGTGACCCCCATGGCACTTTCCAAGATAGGCAACATTAAGGGAAGCAGAGAGAAAATCTCTGCCTAGTTGTGGCTCAAACATTGCAGATGTCCTCAGGGGAGCTGGAAGACTTGCAAGGCCAGAAAGGTGGAAAATAAGGCACTGACAGGAATAAGCAGTTTTGCCCATGACTCCAGAGAGGGCTGTGGAGGGACCAGCATTGCTTTTGGGGGGCACCTATGACAACCAAGCATTTTCTGGTTTTTTTTTTTTTGTTTTTGTTTTTTTTTTTACCTAGCCTGTTCTAAAACATTAATCCATCTCTTAGCACCCTGAGGGACATTCTTCCCAGCTGGGTTCCCAGTTTGGTCAGTGCTTTGGCAGTACATTTTCTAAAGTGACATTAACAGCTTCCTAGAGTAATATCTGTCATGTCTCGGTGGGGTGGGGGGGTGAGGAAACCTCTCAGCCCTCCTGAGGTGGCTCCCCTAGACCCTCGTGGGTGTCCTTGTTGCCTGCCCCCTGCCCACTGAAAAGCCTGGTTAAACATTAGGGAATTTCTGCCTCTCCTTTCGTCATGGATATCCTGATGTAGGTGGGGAAATGAAGTCTGCCGGTTAAATGAGACTTTGGAAAAGTGCCTTTCTCCAAAGTCTCTTATCCATAGAGATATTTTTATGGGGTACCTCAGCCAAAAATTATAAAAAATGTTTCATACCTGCGACAGCCAACGAATTCAAGAGGTTATTACAGTGCTAAGGTACCTAATTCCCTCTCAAGTAGAGGAATGTTTAAATTGGTAGGAATCAGGGGTCAAGTCCAGGCAGGTATTTTGGTGTCTAACTTGTACTGGTATTAATGGGAATAGGGATCCTTGGGGAGGAATTGTGGGCCTGTGCCTGTATATCATTCCTAGAAATGAAACAAGGCTTGTGTTGCATATATGTAACAGTATGTTATTACTCTTCCCAAAGCAAGGTCTTTCCTTGTAGACTTTTCATTATTTCTCAGCTGCTTTGCCCTTCCAAGGCTGGTGTGAACAGGCTCTGCAGCAAGCTCATGCTGGGCAGAAAACATTTACCAGAAAAATAAGCAAAAAACCCGAGTGCAGTGATTTATTTCAAGTAGTGATTAAATAGCCAAGTGTCAGCTGGGGTTTGAAAAAGCTGCGTGGGGCATTGGAGGCTCAAACCGCATAAATCTAGGGTGAATTTCTCGGAAAATCTTCATTACCTCCAGAGCTCTCTGCTCACTCAGGCACCTGAGACCTCTGTTCAGGGGGAATTTTACCAGAGATCTGAGTGAAGCCAAGCTTAGCTGGCTCTACCTGCTAACATATTAAATCATATTTAATGACGTTACCCCCGCATGCATGCACACAAAGGGAATCTCTTTGGGCTTTCCATTTACAAGAAACCTTCTGCTAAGTAAACCCAGTAAATGCTGCTGGCTTTTATGGCTCTCCCTGAGTACTAATCAAAAGGGGTCCAGTTTATTCGAGGCAAAGTCGCAGAATCATAGAATAGTTTGGGTTTGAAGGGACTTTCAAACGCTATCTAGTCCGAACTCCCTGCAATAAGCAGGGACATCTCCAACTAGATCAGGTTGCTCAGAACCACATCCAGCCTGACCTTGAATGTCTCCAGGGATAGGGCATCCACCACCTCTATGGGCAACCTGTGCCAGTGTTTTATCTGGAGCAGGTTTTTACCAGCGTTTTACCACCCCTGTAAAATTTTTTTCTCCACATCCATCTCCATCTCTCATTTGTTTAAAACCACCCCTCCCGCGCCCAATCCTATCGCAACAGGCACTGCTAAAAAGTCTCTCCCCAGATGTGCAGGAAGAGAAAATATTTAATACACTGTGCAGGGCTACGCTAGGGACAGACCTTTAGGCTGTCAAACCCTCCGGCTCCCTCCTCTCTGCGACTTGGCAAAGTCCCTGGCCACAAGATGGAGCTGGCTCTCTGCTTTTGCAGGAAAATCCAAACGAAAGGCAAAATGTTTTAACGGGCACATTTTAAGTGGGGCTAACCATTAACAGAGACCACAGTCAGCTTCCCAGTGAGCTGCTAATTTTTAACCCTCTCCTGTGTTGCAGCCTTGGGCACCTTCATGCCTCCCTGTTGGCATGCTTCTTAACTCCAGGGCTTGGGGCATATTTTTAGAGGTGGTTTATGGCTGGAAACATTCATCAACCCATTTCACTTCAGTATGTCAGTGAACCCCTCCTGAAAATAGCCATTCAGGCAGTCAAGTGGCCCCCAGCCTGTGCCGGGAGCTGTAGAAACAGCAAAACTTGCGAAGTTGGGGCTTGCTCCACCATCGCTGTTTGAAAGACTCAAGTTTATGCACCTTAGAGGCAGGAGGAAAATCTCCCCCATGTACCTCCCTCGCTTTCCAGCTCAGCAGCTCCAAGCATGGACTTGCACAGAGATTTAAGCTGAACCCTTAGTTTTTTTCATGTAGGAGAGGGACAAAACTTGGCAAGAGAACTTTAGGTGCCGTTCTCTGCTTCCCAGCAGATCAGGAGTTAGAGCGTTGCTCTTGAGTAGCTGAGAAGAGAGGTTGGCCCTCAGATGGTAAACACAGATACTTTTATATCTATTTTTGTAGCAGGCAGCCACAACATGAGCTACCTCTTTAGCAGGAGGATAGCACATAAGAAAGGATGATGTTCATGATTGACATCTTTCCGCATGTGATCATTGTCTCTTACTGACAAGAGTTTTTTGTGGATTCAAATTTTTTGTAGTTTTCATGGAAAAATCAAGAGACAAAGTTTTGCCATGGTTGTGAAAACCCCAGCTGCTAGGTCTGTGGGCTGTATGGGGGGAAGGCAGCATAAGGATGGCAAAACTGCACAGTGCCTGTGACTCTCTGTGCTCCCGCTTGCTGTCACAGTGCAGCCAAAAGGATCTGGCAAACAGCATGGTAAGGAACTGTAAAGGAAGACAAAGTGTTTTCCTAGTTCACAAACTGTTTGTAACATGGTGAGGACTCTCAAGGTTCAAAAAAGTTTATGATTTTTTTCATATCCCTGGTCTTATGCCCCCATTTGACCCCAGCTCCCACCAAACTTCATTTTATTAAAACCTTAAATCAGACCGGCTTCATCATGATCATATAGGTTCCAGTTTTGCACATCTTTTGTTGTTTGGAGAGCTGCTTGGACCAAAAGACTGAGCGGCATTCACGATATGCTGCACACTGGTGATGCCCAAGGCCAGGCTGCGTCTGGGTTACTCATCCAGTCATCACCGGCTTCACTGTGACTTCTGGAAACAGGTAATCTTAGCTGGTCTTTGTGGCACACTAGAGAGCTGTGCCTGAGATCCTTTGGCTTCTGAACTTACTGCAGATATGGTGGTTGAATGAGTTATAGCCAATAATGTAGTTATAATGAGTTATAACCAGTCAGGAGATGTCTCTTCCAGATGGAGATAATACTAAGTAGCAACCCTAATGTGACAGAGTCTAGAACTGAGAGAAAGTTGGAGATGTCCCAGGATTTTACTGCAGGATCGGGTCAACATTTTGTGAAACGTTAAGGCAGAGGTGGTGTGTCACCCTGAACCAGGCTGTGACCATGGGCTGGGGCCATGCATTTTAATCAGATTGGTGCAGAAAAAGGAGTCATCATTGAAGATTTAGAACATCTTCAGTGCCACGGCAGATATCTGGACATGACTCAGATGCTTTTATCCACTCTTCCTGCTGTGAGAAAGATACAATAATGAAAACCTATCTTTAAACCACCCGAAGCTGCACTGATAAAGCATTTTATTTGTTTTGACTGATGATAAAAGAGCCAAAGAACTATCTTGCAATTGCGCCATTTGCAAATGTGTGCCTAGGTCATGCACACTGGGTGTATGTCCTGCTTTGACCATAGCTTTAAAATTCAAGTGATAAGAATGCAAGCACAAAGATCAGGCATTTCCAGCCCAGGGGTTTTCCTCTCCCTGTTCCAGCAGAACTGTGCAGCAATACTCAAACCCAAGTTCAAGGGTCTCTGTGGCACCAAAATACTCAAAGGAATCTGAGAGATCTTAGTCCCATCCAGAATGGCATTCTGTAGACAGGAGAAATGGCAGTCAAGAGAGCAAAGACATGGGTAGTGCTGGTGGCTGTTCCTGGAGATCAAGAATGACTTTGTTGCAGTTCATCCTTTCTCAATCCCCGGGAGATAGAGATCTTCATTAGGTTCCCATCCCAAAATCGTGCTGCTGCCTCAAGCGCTTCTGCTGGTTTCTATGATCCCTTTGTCTTTAATGATCTTGTTAACACACAGGCAATACAAGTTTTTTTTTTCTCAGCCCCTTATTCAGCACAAGGGAATCTTGGGAGGAAGATGAAGAGTTTATCTAGTTTCACGCATGGAGGCAGTCTTCTTTTTGGGCATCTACTGCCACCTCATCCCTGACTCCAAAAAATTAGCCAGTACATGTCATTCCAGAGCCCTCATTACAAGCTAGCAGGAAGGATTTACACAAAAAGCTTCTCTGGGGACCTCATTTCAGGCCATACAACACCTCCGGTGATGCTTCATTTCTTGGTCCCTGGCTAACCTCAGGGACACAAGGCTGCCTGCTTCTCCGGAGCTGAGCTGCCTACCCTATGGTGGGCATTCCCCATGCTCAACCACCACAGAATCTCTCTCTTGAGCTTACAGCTGCTTACTTGGTCATCAGTGCAATTGCACCCCTTTTGCTGCTGCATGTGGGGGCAGGAGGGCACTGCTGGCTTCAGAAAAGGGTATTAACATTGTCCTTACTAGTGAAGTCACAGTACTTCCTCCCCTGAAGCTCTGGGAAGTCTTTTCACTGTAAAGCCCTAGCCCACACTATGGTCTATTGGTCAGCAGTGGTCTACTGGGATGAGATATACTGTGATGTCTCACAGATGTGTGCCTTCACAAGGGTTTGGCTTGAAAAATACGATAATATGAGTACATGACAGATAGCAAATACTGAACACTAACAATAGCCTGTGATTCAAAATTGTGTAGTAGAAGCTCCTGACCTTCTGTCTTTGCTCAGGTGTTTCTCATGAGGGCTGCAGGGTGAGGTCAGCCTGTGTATTGGGTACTTGCAGCAGTGCCATGGGCACCCACAGAAAGCAAGGGCAGGTGCTCAACATCTTCTGAGCCCAGCTAAATAGAACTGATGACTGGTGAGCTCCTACGCCTCTCCTGGCTCTAATTCTTCTGCAGAACATTCCTTTTGAAAGTCGTCCTCCTCTTCTTTAAATCCTCTTCCCTGCTACTCTAGCTGAGATGCCATAGCCAAGTTTTGCAAGGTGGTTTTCTTCCCTCCGAGTAGTTTCTTCCTCCCCTGCTTTTCCTTTCTCCCTCGTGTTCACTCATCACTTACTCCTATGCATCTGCTCCTTCCCTCAGCACTATCCAGACAGCATGGCAGGACGCAGGGATGAAGGATGAGGAATGAGACAGGTGGGAGAAGGGACACGGGTCTCTCTTCTCCTAAGATCAGGGTGATTAAAGCTCTCATACACAAGTCTGTCTAGGTATGTTTGTACATGTTGTGTCTCAGGGTACTTGATCATGGCCAGAATATCTGGGAAGGGATTTCTAGGTCTACATGAGGGTACTCTAATCATTAAGGCTTACATCAGGTACTTTATCCCATTCAAATGCAGGATCTGCATTTCATTTTCTTTTTCACAGAAATAGACCACAGAGGAAGATCCCACTTTGAAGCCCCTGCACACCATGTCTTGCATTTCCAGGTCAGTCACAACCTGAGCTGTATTAGTTTTATTATTAATAAAGGGTGATGGGATGCACCTTATGCTCTTGGGATAGGAGTGGGAGCTGATGCTGCTCATTTCCCCACAAACAGCCTTCAGCTTGAGAGCAACACGTAGGTCACAGCCTGGCCCACACACCATGTTCCTGCCACAGCAGCAGTTTTGCTGAAGCATTTAGTAATATTTTTGCTCTGTCTGCAAACAGCACTGCAACGCTCCTACAGGCACAGGAGGAGTCACTCTGATCTAGCAGCACCAGGTCAGTTAAAACGTTACAACTTCTGTATCAGGTATTTCTTAAGACAGCAAACAGTCGCTTTAAACAAATTGGTGTCTCCCAGAGGTATGGAGAGGCTGAAGAGATCAGTGAGGTTTATGAAAGCAGCATTGGAAGTAGTGCAAATAAAGGGAAATTTTGGCAGATGGCCTTACAGTTTATTGTTTCTTTCTGACAACAGCAAAGCAACATATTGGCTTGAGGGCATGTGCTTTAAGCAGTATCTAACAGTGAGATCTAGTAGACATTATGCTAAAGTGGCATGAAGGTCTGCAGGCCATGGGTAGTTAACTGTTACTATAAATTGCCTTTAAAATCAGTGATCAGCTGTACAGTTGATTTATGATTTCTTTTAAAAACAGAATGGAAAGCTCCCTACCAACCCAAACACAGTCATAAATGTGCCATTTCCTTTAGATCTGTAGTGTTGACGTCCCATCCCACCACGGCCAGGCGGTGGGTGTGTGGGAAATGCCAAAAAGCCGGCAGGCAGGGCAGTGCTGCCTGGATGCCCTTGCTTCGAGATCCCTTTAACAGATGGCCACAGCTTGTTTGCGCAGAGAAAATCCCTGAAGCAGGAAAATGCCATGTAAGAGCCAGCCACTGACCCGTGGGGAAATGGGTGCAAGCCCTGCTGTGAGCCAGGTGAGGAGGACGCACATTACTGGTGTGCCTCTGGATACCTACGCAGGTGTGTCATCTGTGTGTCCATGTGTCTGTGCACACTGTGCACGTCTGCCCGTAGATGCGTGTCGGGCTGTCCCCTGTATGTGCACCTCTGTGTGTGTGTGAAAGGTATGCACGTGTATGTGCATATATGCAGGCATCTGTGGGCAGGTCCACACATGCATGTGTGTGTATGCAGGCGGGTGTATGCATCTGCGTGCATGGAATGTGCATGCATGTATGTATGTGATGTAGGCACGCACGTACGTGTGCCACTGTGTGTGCCTATGTAGTTTGCGTGTGTGCCCGTCCTTGTGCACACGCATCCACACGTGTGCGTGGGCCGGGCCGTGCCGGCCTGTGCCCGCTCCGCGGGACGGGGTTCCGCCTCCCGGCGGGGCGGGGAGGTGGCAGCGCACCCCCGGGACCGGCACACGGACACGGACACGGACACGGACACGCGTCCCGTCCCGTCCCGTCCCTTCCAGTCCCGTCCCGTCCCGTCCCGCCGCCGCCGCCTCCGGGGCAGCCCCGCGGCACCGCCCCCGCCTCCTCCTCCGCCGCCGCGGCTGCACAAAAGGCGGCGGGGAGGGCCCGGCCGGGAAGGGCTGCCCGGCCGCCCCGGCCGCCCGGACTATGCCCCGCCAAGGGGGGCTGCCGGCCCCCGCCGCCGCCCGCCGGCCCCCCCCGCTCCTCCTCCTCCGCCTCCTCCTCCTGGCCGCCCCGCTGCAGCCCGGCAGAGGTAAGGGCCGCTCCGCTCCGCTCCCCGCCGCTCCGGGCCCTGCAAACGCCTCCCCGGAAGGCGGATTATCCCCCAGACCCGCTCCGGTGCACTCTTGTTGCGGGTTGTAGGTTTGCCTCCTCTCTTTCCCCGTCTTCGCCTGCCCCAGTCCCGCTCCCAGCGCCCCGCGGCGTCCCGCGCTCTGCTTCGCGTGCGCGCTCCTTCGTTCCCCCTCCAGCCCCGGTGCCGGCGGGACGGAGCTCGCTGCGC
>JBCJKH010053362.1:34793-98975 GCA_039877255.1 Loriculus beryllinus
TCTGACCCCCCCCCCCCCCCCCCCCCCGCGGACGGCCGGTGCCGGGGCTCTGCGCTTCCCCTCTGGGCCCGGGCCGCGCGGGCGGGCTGCACCTCGCATACCCCCGCCAGCCGTGTCCCCTGCTGTGGGATGGGGGCACCCGCTCTTCAGCAGCGCATGGACAGCATCCTTGGGTGCTGCGGGGCGGGATCTGACACCTTCCTGTTAAAAAGCGTGGGGCAGCTATATACACACTTCTTTCTATGTATATACTTTAATGGAACTAGCTATAACCACTTCTATTCAGGGAAAAGCACTTCCCTGGGATGTTTGTCTGAGCAGTATGTATTAATTGATTAGATGAGGGACAGCAGCAGAAAGCCACAAGCCTTTGCTCTGCCAAGGACCGATCTCCTCTCTTTCACCTTATCGTTCCCTTGCTCTCATCTTACACTGTTTCCCCCAGTATTCATCGCTCCTGGGGAGTGATCCTTGTCCCCCGTGGGGATGCTCGCACGGCCCCTGGACACAGTGTGGTTTGTGACTGCTTAAGTAGCACAGGAAATGCGTGTCCTCTCCTCTCTGAACACTCGGAGAAGCTGTTTTATATGAAGGATGCCCATCAAATGCCTAAGTCCTCCATTCTGGTATTTGCTCTCAGGGCTTAATGCTCTCATGAGTTATCTTAAGGAGAGGCTCATATTGCAGAATGCTGTGACATGTGACTGCAAAAAGCTCAGAACAGGCTTTCTTGGCTTTTTTGATTTATTCTTTCGTAACTCTAATCTTTAGAATTGATGGTTCAAGAGTGCATCAGATCATCCCAAGGATGAGGCTTTTCGAATGCTTATTGCATTGCTTATTATATAAATAAAATGAGGGGGTTTTCACACTTAGCTGTAGAAAGAACAAAGTACATCACTTTTTTTCTCCCCACAAGCAAGCCAGTACATTCATCTCAGATTGAGGAGCTGCCCAAACTAGGATTTCCTGCAGAGCAGGTTTAAAGTGAGGTCTGATTTACTTATAAAGATGCCTTGAGCATCTTTATAAGTAAATTTATTAAGTACCTTTCATGAAAGTTTCCTGTCTTGCTCTGCATCAGTAGTTTGATGTATCAAAATCTCAGCTGTATAGTGGGATGCACTGTATTCCTCTTCTTTGCTGGGCTCTCTTGCGGCTCAGCCCAAGGGAGAGTTGCTGTCTGGAGACTCCTTTTGTCTCAATTTTGTGGTGGACACTGCTCTGCAAACTTAAGCAAGGTGCAGAGCCTGGAACGCGGTGGCATCAGTGTGACAGACGTGGGGTACTGAGCTCAGCAGTCCAGGAGGGGTGGGTTATTTTCCCCATTATAAGAAGTTTAGTTGATGTTCAGGAGTGGTTTCATTGAATGGATCAGAATCAAGGAGCAAACTGAATTTCTTCCAGTCTTACCAGGCAACTTACCCCAGCATCTGGAAGGATCTGGACTAGCATGAGCATCTTCAGGTCCTTCCTTTGTCCAGTTCAGGAAAGACCATGCTGAATCAAGCACAGCAAAGACTCGCATCTGGAAAATCCTGTATGTTCTAACTCTAACCCAAAAAGCTCAGATTTCAGGCCAAACTCAGAGAGCTTCACAAAATTCTGTTTTCACAACAAAGCTGGAAACAGTTTGGTATTGCTCCAAAGTGGAAAGAAAAGCATACTTGGAAACTTCAAAAGCTGCCACCGAGAGGAATGTTCCCCCATGGCTGGCCACAGGAGTGTGGGCTGCTTTGGTCATGGCAGTGGGTGGAAAGAGGAGACTTTGGGTTTCATTCAGATATTACTGTTACTAAGTAAACTCTCAAAAAACCAGCAGTCATGAGTGGAGGTAAATATTATGCTATTTCCATGCAGATGGGCAAGTGGAGCTGTGAGAGAGTCAGGGCTGGGTAGCCAGGGTATGAACACAAGTGTTTGCTTTATAAAGCCCATTATTTTTGCTGTGTTACCCTGTGCACCATGGCCAGAGCAACAGCTCTTGAGGAGAGGCTTTGGGCTGTGTTGTAATGTGTGCTAGTGTTAGTCTCTGTGCAAATTATAACTCAGTCAAACAAGTTATGTTTTGTTTTATATTACCTATTCATGTTTTGAGCTCTTGCAACATCCAGGGGCTGGAATATAACTTCTGAATGTGAACAAGGAATTAAATGCCTTGCTATGCGTTAACAGCCAGCAAAAAAAATAAAAGCCCTAAGAAGGCTCTCATTCATTATGAATGGGCCCAAGCAGCTCATCTGAATGAGAGCCATAGAGAAAGTCCAGTATGTCGTGCTCCCGGGTTAGAGTTAACTACCTTGCGGGCAGCAGAGACACCCGTCAGTACAGGGCTCTGACTCGGTCATGCCTTGGCAATGACTGAGAATTACTGACAGGACCTACTTATCCTCTTTTTGCTTTTAGCCTAAGGCACGCTAAGTTTTCCTCCAGCTGTCCAGCTTGATTCACTGCTTCCTGCACTCACAGCCTGGCCCCATATGGGGACGACCCAGGCAGCCACCACTTTTCATTTTTCGGTGTAATAATCACATGAGATACAGCAAAAATCCTTTGTCCAAAGGTCTTGGGGCAGAAAGTCCTTGGGACAGGAGAAAACTCCATGTGGCTCTTCAGCAGCCATTGGCAAATCTGCGCAATCTGCAAGTTACACCCATCAGCAGCATGGTGCTTTGGTATCCGCAGATGCAACTGGCTGAAAATAAAGGCCTGACAATGCTTTTATTGACATTTGGGCTGGAAAAAGTAGCAGACAGGAAGCTCGAACCAGAAGTGTTTCATTGGGAGTGTGCAGCCTCCGTGCTGAAGCCTCGGTTGAAGATTTGTTTAATCAGTTATTGACAGTAAAAGTTAATAGCTGCACCCGGGAGAGCTGGGCATCAGTGGTATCGAAGGGCACATTCATAGCCGCAGGCATGCTTAAACAAACTGCCGCCTTCAAAGCCAGTACCGTTGATGTTTGCTTCAGCTTAACTTGTATGGTTCCACTTCATTTTTAAAGCCCAAACTTTTAAATCATGGATTTTGCAAGAGAAAATTTTTCATTACCCCTTGTGTTGCTGGACCCCAGCAATCAAGGAGCAAAGAGCATCACCACTACAATGGTTGCTGCTGCCTTGTCTGGTGCAGAGCCCCTGCCAGCATCACAGACAGGGAGAGCTTTCAGCTGCAGTCTGGTGTCTTCCACCCAAGCCAGCCTTGGATGTGCCCCAGTGCAAACATGCTGCCCAGCTTAACCTGGGTATCCTGTGGAGATGATACTTATAATAAATTAAAAATAATTTACTGTAACAAGTCCACTATAGAAATCACCCGTGTGGAAGAGGGAGATGAGTATCTTCCAAAGCTGCTTTAAGATGAAAGTTGTGGAGAGGGGTGCCTCATATATTTAGCTGGAAAAATTGAGATGTTCCCAGTGTGACTTTGAAAGTTGGTATCTTGGAATGATTTTGGACAGCCACCTTCATATTTCAGGCTGGTCAAACACCTATAGCCTTCTGTCCACAGTGATTGAAGCATTTTGTTAGGAAGATGGGTAGTTGAATTCTTTTATTAACCAGAAATCATTGAAAAAAGAAGGAATAAAAAATACCAGAATAATATTTTAGAGGTTCTCAGTCCCCCAACACAGGTTTCTGTCCTTTTCATTTTTCTTAGGAAAGGAAAAGAAAGCAAGACCTCCTTGCAGGTGAAGAGAGATTTATGCCTTCTCCTGCCTTTTAAGCTCCTGGGGTATCCTTTGCTCTTGTCTGAACTTACAGTATGTTTAATGTTGGGAGTATCTCAGAAACCCCTTGAACACTGTTTTGCAGTGCAGTTCAGCCCACCCTGTTCTCTGTTGTTCTCTCTTGCTGAAGGCCTCAATCTGTGTACCAGCGGAAGTGCCACGTCCTGCGAAGAGTGTCTCCTCATCCATCCCAAGTGTGCCTGGTGCTCCAAGGAGGTAAGTGGGCAGACTTTGCTTGTCTTGCATGCTCTCTGTAACACAGGAAGGGAGCTATTCCCCTTGACTGTTCCATGCCGGAAGGGGTGGATGACAGCAGTGGGTGCTCAATGCTGAGCATATTTTGGGTGCATGTGACTACTCAGCTCTTTGACACCACAGGAATTAAGTCTCTGACCCTGCTGGCCCCTTTGCATCCTCAACAGAGCAGCACTGTTCCTTGGGTCCTTCTGTCCCTTCAATTACCTTCTTTTTTTTGGTGGGTGCTAGGTCCCCGCATGTTGCAGAAAGCCTGGCTTGAAAGTTCTCTCCCTAAAAAGCCCAAAGCCCCCAGCTGATGTCACGCTATGTTGCTATGTGGCCTGGCATGTCACAGGTTGTCTGTAGGAAAGGTAATTCTCCTTTCTGAATGTGTTGTGTCATTCTGGGGGCTGACCATGCTTTGGAATCCGTGCTGTGGTCTGGCAATGAGTTATACAGCTTAACTGCATGTTTCAGAGTGAAAATGCATCCTTATATTGGTGCTGAAGCTGCTTGCCTGTAATTTAATTTGGCTTCCTTGGTTTGTGATAAATTGCAAATATCTTTCCCTGCTTCGTAAGGACTGCTTATGAGTTTAGGTATACATATATATCTTATCAAATACACATCTTACCATGTAATGATTTCTGGAGAACAAAGTGTGTGAAAGACCTGATAATGTCTGATGCATAGATAGATGTTGTCTGCATAGTGTCTGTGTCTGTCCTAAGTATTTAGAGAGAAATACGGATGCTTACTGAGGTAGGGAAAGACCCTGCCTACTTGCCGGCACAAGTACTGTGCCAGGAATCAGCTTTGGACTGTGAGAAACCCCAGAGCAGTGAATGATATTGAACCTCTAGGCGAGCAGGGCTGGCGTGATGCTCTTCTATTTCCTGCTGACCCTTTCTCCTCAAGTGTGGCTGTCCCAGTGCTGTTCTGGCAGAGGTAAGCTGTGGGGTTCAGCACACACTGAACCTTCTAGCTCTAGCTGGTGATTCTGAGCTGAGGATGTAAGTGGCATCCGTGTGGCCTTCTGATGCTGCCATCCTTCCTCCTGCCAGCTCTGCTTGGGGTGGCTGCATCCCCTCAGGGTGGAGGATGGGGATGGATATGGGCATAAGGCAAGGGGTGTCCCAAGCCCCATGGTTTGGCTGATTTCAGGAGATACCCCAGCCTCTGATCCTCCAGGTCTATTTTACTGGATTTTCACTTGTAAGCACAGCTGCAGCTCTCCAAGAAAAACCTCCTAACGTTGCTAGCGCCATGCTACCTGACAGCATAATGGCTTTCATGAGGGTTTTCATAGCAAGGCAAATGGTGTGGAGAAGGGAAAGGGTAAAGCAATACATCCCGCTTTTGAGACATCTTGTGAACAGCTGTAAGAGCTCCTCTTGCAGCCAGCTCATCTGCAGTGGTGAGATTGGATCCCGAAACGCTGGCTATTAAGCTATGGGTACCCAATAGCTTGCCTTTTTGTTTATTTTATTGACATTTTTTTTCTTCTTGGCATTGAAAGGCAACTTTTAGCAAAATGCTGCCAGTGGAAATGTTTATCTGGTGGTCACTGTGACCACTAATTGTATGGCAGCTCATGGGACTGGCAGCCTGACTCTTATCTTGCAAACAGGAGAATTACCAAAAAAAGAGAATATACTTCTAAATGGAACAGAGGGGCCAAGAAGGAAGATGGGTGTTTACAGGGAAGTGCTGTAATACTTCCTGACCTTTAGCCTGCAATAGTAATTTAAAAATACATTTCAAGGTGTTTTGTGCCAAGAGCTACGTGTTTAGAAGGTGCTGTCCCCATTACATGCTGCATGCTAAAATTGAGCAAGTTCTTACTCTAATTCTGTGTTTAATATATTTTTTTTTTTAGAATTTATTGTTTGAAACCCATTATTTCTCTTTAGCTGAGATCGTCAGGTGAGGTAATGGGATTGCGAAAGATATAGAGAGGTTTTCCACTTCAAAAGTTTTAAAGTGACAGTATAAACCCTTAATTTCACAACTTTATTTCCTGTCCCTCTGCTGCAGCTCTGTCAGGTATGCTTATTAAACTGCCTTTAGACTGTTTGCCTTAGCTATTTCCATTAACTGTCATTTGCTATATATGCTGCCTGGAAGTATTTATCCCAGTCAAATTCTATAGCTCTGCTGCTGTTTAAGTATCAGAGCTAAGACATTGGAGAGATTTCCACAGGTGCTAGTTATGTTGGTTTAGAAATGTGATCAGCTGATTAGTCTGCTCCTTTTGCATTTACTTAATGGGTTTGGGAGCAAATTGGGCCAGTTGTTATCATCTTTGTAGGAAACAATTAATAATTTTGTCAGAAAGTATATATAGTAGAAGTCTAAGTATATACAATGTAATTTTATACATATTATAACGTGCATATATATTACATGTACAGGAAGTGTAAATACATTTATAATATCTATAAACAAACATACTTACATATGTCTTCCTGTGTATATATATATACCTTCAAATATATAATATTCCTTCCTTTGGAGAATAACATCACTTTGGAGTGCCATCATACCCATTTATTATTTGTCTCCCTGGATGCCCAGCAACGCTGGTGCTGTCAGGGACCCCTCGGCTGTGGAAGAGGAGCAGTTTGAGCAGGGAAAGTTATGCTGTTTCCCAGAGATGGTCATGCTCCATGCAACCTCCTGCAAGATTGTATCCTTTTCCATCACCTTTGCACTCCCAGATCCAGGCTCCATGTGACGCAAAGGAGCAAAAAGTCTCAAGCACTCATGGACTGCAATTAGGGGTTAGGAGGGCATGAAAACAATTCTGTGGATACAAGGAGCCCTATCCCAATAGTTTTCCAAGTCGGATAAAGTTACTTGTATTTATATTACCTTGAATTGTGGGTAAAAGAATGTGTATAGATGAATGCTTACAGCAGAATAGTCAAGATGCTATAAATTTACAGCTACCACCTACTAACCTGTTAGTACAGCATGCATCATGTCCTGTTGGCTTGAATCAGCTTCTGTTCACTTCTGGTTGTGTTTGGCACCTCTGCTCCCATCCAAGAGCATGATGATGGATGAGTTGATGATAGCAGCTTCTGGTATGTGGCAGCCCTGGAGCCCCCAGGGGCTGCTGAGCTAACCACAAGTCTTTGGGCTGTTGGAAATTTGGAAGCAGACATCGAATCTGTTGTCCTGTGGAAGAATATCTTGAAAGGCAGGACTTAAATGAGGTGATCTGCTTAAATGGTACTTAAAAGAGGAGGTATGAATGTGTGGCCTTAACATCGCCTGAGCATGCCTTGAGCACAGGGCTGTCTGGGGAAAACACACAACTCTTTGAAAAGGGCGGCTGCTGCAGCCTTTCTATCTGTGCTGGAATCTGGGAAGGTTCCTCAGCTTCTCCTGCAAGCTACAGAAGAAGCTGGAAATGACTAGAAATTGCTGGCACACTGCTGGTGAAAGACTCTGGCTAGAAAATGCATGCTAGCCCGTGGGGTTGCTCTGTGGCAGCCTGGTTTTTGTGGTGGGAGAGGGGGATGCTTGTTGCTTTTTTTGCAGTGGCATCAGGTTGCGCAGGCTCAGCAGGGCTTACTGGGTTTGCTGGGGAGAGCAGGGGGCTCTGGATGTGGCTTCGGTGCTGTTCTTCACGCTCCCAGGTAGGGTGTGATAGGCAGGTGGGGGATTTCCTCATGATAAACTCACCTGAGGTGGTTGCAGGGGGAATGCTCTCAAAAAGAGGATTTGGGAGTACCAGTACAGGGAGGGAAATTATGTCATTGCATTCCTATTACTTTCGTTTGCTGCTTTGGGAAGCATCATACCAACGTGTAGAGGCTCCTTGTGTTTCTAAGTGTGTACACCGTGTGCTCATCCGTGCATTACGTATGTGGCTAGATTTATGTGTGTATATGTGAAATAGAGATGCATGTTAATTAAACTGAATTTTCCTTTTTGATTAATAGAACTGAAATTTCCCCAATGGCACCCTCTCTTTTCCATCAGGTTGGTTTTACTCCATCTCTATCATGTGTGGCTGGAGAATAAGGAAGGAAAATCAAGGATGTTCCTAGAGGGAACACGTCATTTTTTTTCTTTTTTTAATGGAGAAAGTAAGCGTATTTCAGACTGAATTAGTGCAGAACTGGACTGATTAAAGCAAAAAATGGTAGAGATGTATCTGGTCAGGTGTCAGATATACTCTGTTAGATGCAGTCAGTGTTATTCTCCATTTTTTTTTAGCATGAACCAAGCAATTTGTCTTAAAACTGTCAAACTGATGAGCATGTAATTGTCACACTGTTGTCTCCATTCATTCTGTCTGCTTGTGTGCATTTGCTTTTGTGAGCTTGTTAGCGCAGAGGCTGGACTGCACAGTGCCCACTGGGCTGTGAACAACTAATGTTACTAACAACGTCTAGGTGGGATCTTCTTGAATCAGGGCTTTTCTGGGTCACGAGGCAGTGCTAGGGGTGGTTCCTGCTTGCCGTGGGGTACCTGCTGCATATCTCACTGAAGCTGGCATGCAAATGGTTGGTGGGTTGCTTAGCTAACTGTGATGTGTCCTCTGCTCAGGGGGATTTGGGGTTTGAACCAGTGTGCCACTCCTGAGCTAGCGCGGAGCATAGTCTTTCGGCATGGTTGCTTGTGAATTATTTGGACTTGCATGATACTCTTTACTCCTCAAAACCGTTCATGCTTTTTTCCTTTCATTCAACCTCCAGGAGCCTCTATTCTCTGTTGCAGAAAACTTTGCACTTGAGCTGGACTGCCTCTGGTAGCCATAGGCTTTGGGTTTTGACCTACAGGTGCACATGAGGGGTGTTTGCTTGCAAGGATGCTGTGGTGATTGCTGGGGTTTTCCCAAGGCCACTGTCACTGTCCTGCTTGGTGTCACTCTTCCTGGATTAGAAACAGAAGCAGTATGGGCCAGTCCTGCACCCCTGGGTGCTGAGCTGCACCCTTCCCCTGGGGTGTTTTCACCCCTGAGGGGGTATTTTTTCCATTTTACCCAACAAGCAAAGACCTGGGTTTGATTTGAGCTGCGGCTTAGCAATTGCTGCCCTGCGGCAAGTGCTCTGGGCCCATTTTAGAAGAAAGTTGAGAGAAAATAGCTCGGTCCAGTGAGGGGAAACCGAAGAACTGGAGGTGTGCAGAGGTGCTGCTGACCTAAGCTTTGTGCAGCACCTATCAGGAGTTGTGTAGGGGCTTTCCTCCAATCGCTTGGGCTTCCTTTGGAGAACTTTTGTAATGAAGGCTGCAGAAAACCACATTACAGCAACTAAAGGTTTCTTGACGCCATGCAAACGGATAGGCTTGCACTTGCACAGGCACCCTGCCCCAAAAAAGCCCCCATCAGGTCTCTCATGGGCGTGCTCCTTGTCCTGTGTGCCGGCGCTGTCTTCTCAGCGTGCAGATACTGCTTTTGTGTCTACCCCTTGGTGGGATGATGAACATCAGTATAAACAGTACCATACCCAGAGCTGTTTCTTGTGGTGTTATGAGCTTGACTGCTAAAGAGTAGCAGCTGGGGGAGGAAGCTGAAATCCTCTTCTCCCTAGGCTGCCCACCCCTCCTGGCTCTTATTCTGCTACCCCAGCCGGAAAATTAAACCCTAATTCAAAGTCCTTTGAAGGCGAGTCTTTCCGTTCACATCAAGAGGCTTTGGAGCCGACACTGGGGAGAATTGGAAATACCTGATATAAAGGCTTTAGTTGCACAGGCAGCCCTAAATACTATCCTATTTGTATGCTTCTCTCCAGTATTAATTCCTGGGGAATAACTAAAGGTTCCCAGTGGCATTCCTGGTGCTGTTTGTGGGGATTATTTTGCACACCAGCACATCCTTTCTAATAGGTGGCAGCAGAAATTGTCTGGAAGAGGTGCTCATTTGGAGCCATGGTCGAGGTACTGGGAGAGCAGGAGAGCATCTCTTCACAGGTGCCCTGCTGCAAGGGGACCAGCCCAGGAGTGTGCCTGGACCCCACCAGCTTTTCACCGACTTTTAGGTCAAAGCACATCTGAGATACACTTTTCTCCAAGACTGCCCTTAAACGTGCTGTTCTGCAAGGCTGGGTGTTGGTTTTGGTTTTGTGAGGGATTCTGATTTTTATTTCATCATGCTGGCCATGATCCCGATAGCCCCAGCCCTCCTTTCTGGAAGTTCATCTGTTTACACGATGTGTTCCAGGAAATTTCTGTCCGTATCCCTCCAATGTGCCATCTCCTTGGCTGGATCCTGACGCTGGATGCTGGAATGCAAATCTCACATTTTTCAAATAGCATTGGGACCTCATGGTGAGAAAACACAGCAGAAAGCCTCTGCCTGTGTCCTGGGGCCCTGCATCTGAGACTTCCACAGGGGCACCTCGTGGGGTGTGAAAGCAAGATCTGTCAGTTGAACTCTTGTTCCTCAATGTCTCCCCCATCCTCTGCCATGCCAGAGCTTCAGCAAAATGTGAAGTTTATGCAGACCTGCACTGTGTTTTTGGCTGTACAGCTGAAGGAGGGGCTGGCGTCGCTGTGAGCATCTTCTCTTCATTATTTCATGTCACTTTAGTCCATCAGCCCTGGAGCAGAACATGCTTGTCTCTATTGTAGTGCAGAAATAAGTAGGAGTCGACTGTTGGAAATCCATTAAGTTTGAGGCATGTGACTTGCTCCCTTTGGCGCTTTTGGGGAAAAAAAATTAAAAAGGCATCCTAAGAAATGGGCTCCTTGCAAAAGGCTGCATTGTGCAGCCGGTTGTTCCTGAGTGCAGTCCCACACAAAGCTGCATTGTGTACCATGCACAGGGCTTGCAGGAAGGGCTGGAGCCCTGGGGATGGGTGCTGGGACACTCTCTGCCATGGCAGCCTGTTCTCTGGGAGTAACCCACTGCCTGCGCCTCACTGCCCGCAGCAGGCATGGGCTGCCTTCTGACCACCTCCTGTGAAAGCTTTCCCACCTCCTTTATTGTCTGGCAAAGCTGCCCAGGACAGCCTGCCCACATCAAACCGCTCTAGCTGTGCTCCACCTCAGGGACCACTTGCTGTCACTTTTGTCCCCATGTGATGGTGCAGTGCAGAGGTGTGAGGTTGGGGGGGACATGTAGTGCTTGTGCAGTGGTCTCACCCAGAGAAGAGGGTACAGGTCCCTGGAGCCACCCTACCTCAGTCTCCAGCTTCACATCTAGACTTGGTTCTCTGGGTTGGTGGGTTTGTTCTGCTTCCCTTGGTACCACCTCTTTGTCCTCTCTTCTATTTTTTGCAAAGCTCCTGTGAGTCGATGCATGTGCAAAAGGTAACAACTTTGTGGCAGTGGTTTGTGAGCAAATTCATTTTCGAATCCGTGCAGGATTTCTTTTTTGGTAGACGCCTTTGAAAGGTTCAGTGCAGGTTACTTTTGAGTTCAGCCACCACAACAGCTTCTCCTTGTCATCTCCTATTTGCTACAGATACCAGCACATCCAAACAAAGCTCTTGCTGCGGCATTGATGTTGCTCTCTCCCTTTTCCTTTTGTCCATTCTTCACCCCCAGGAATTTGGCAGCACGAAGTCCATCACATCACGGTGTGACTTCCTGCAGAACCTCATTGCAAACGGTTGTGCCGGAGCCATTGAAAACCCCAGCAGCAGCATCAGTGTGGTGAAGAACATCCCTCTGAGCAGCAAGGGCTCGGGCCAAACTCACCTGGACGTCACACAGATCACACCTCAGAAGGTTGCCTTGAATCTTCGTCCTGGTGAGTCCCCAGTGGTTTTGAGTGAATGCTGGGGGGTGTGCGGATGAGAAAAGGTGCTCGAGACATGCTGAGAATATGTTCCAGCTCCTATCTTTGTAGCCCACTAAAGGAGGTGGCTGCTGGTGCCTTTTACAGCCCATGAATTTTGGTGGTGCATCAGGAATGGGTTTGGTACTGAGGTGTATGTCTTTTGTGAGAGGACACTGCTGTCACGCAAAGTCAATCAAAGCCACCCATAACTGTTACCAATATTAATCTTCACCCTTGCATGCATTTAAGAGAAACCTGTTCAGCTTAAAAATGTAGTCACTGGATGGAAGGAGTTAAAATAGCTTTGTATCCCCACCAAGCTGACAGTGTTTGACTCTAAACTGAGACAGCTCCTTCTATAAATTGGAAACAAAAATATGTATCTGTTTTCTGTCGGTATGCAAAACAGCCATGAGATCAAGGCAGAAGATGGAGATTTGAACTTGTGACTCAGGCCTTGGACTGTAGCCAGATCCTTGTTTCATTCCCCCGAGCCATCATTTTTCTTCAATCTCTTCCTTTTAATTAAAAATAGAAGGGAATGGCTGGACTGAGCCATGTGGGCATGCTTGTTATCAAAAGTGTTTGCGTGGTGGGGGGAGGCTTTAATGTGGGTTCAGAATTTTTGGGAAATTTTGGCAGCTGATATTTCTGACGGGGGAAAAAAAAGCTCTTTATTGCAAAGTTAAGCAAATATAAAAGCTCAATTCATTGTAAGCAATTGGAGTGTGTTTCTAAGGCTCACAGTTTTGTGATGGTTCTCATGAGCATACAGACAAATGAAATGTGATTTTTGACCAAGAAAAACAGGAGTTTGTGCTGGTGCTCATGCTATTGGTGCTCTCAGAGCCTACCAGTTGCTGCAGGATTTTTTGGTTTAATTCTATGGGTTGGATAGTCATCATGTCTCTCACACATGCTTCCTCAGCAGTACTCTTGCTGTCATCAGTCAGATCATCAAATGTAAAGAAATTTTGCCTCAGCCTTAAAAACAGATACCTGATGGTAGTCACCACGGGATGCATGGCTTCTGTAACTGAATGCTGCTGATGAAACAGGTTTGCTCCCATAAAAAAAGGGAGTTGTTATTGCTCCTGTTTCTTGAGGCAGTTCCTGGCAGGAAGGACTGGCTCAGCTCCCACGTATGGTCTCCCGAGATACTCCTTCATGCATGTAGACTGGTGCTTAGCAAATTCTCCTTTTCCAGTCCTGGGCAGTTTCACACAGCCAGAGGTGTGGATGCTCACCACTCCAGTCTGCAGCAGGGTGTGGGGATCCATGTCCCTGCAGCTTCCTGGGGCCCGTGCTGTTGAGTGCTTTGGGCTGCTCAGGGTGTGTGGTGTGCTGGTCCTGCCAGCCCTCACAGAGACCACACTTGTGTCTGTCTTTGGTTCTCCTTGGACAGCAGACAAGCCCTTCACATGTAGGCTGAGTTGCAGGAATCACTCCAAAGGTGTCCACAGTGATACCCATGGTGAGCCGCTGAGCTCTCTTCCCCATGCTCCTCTTGCAGAGCACCAGAGTCATTGCAGAGTGATATACCTGGATGTTTGCAATAGCATCTTCCTTTTTTGCTCTCTTTTTGACCTTGGGCAGCACTCCATCTCAGGGCTGATGACTTCCTAAACCCTTATATTACCATCTCCAGTTAAAATTATCCATTAATCCTTGAGCCTGAGAATGGGTTTCACCCTGTGAACCCAAGACAAAAAGGAGACAATGCTGATTTAATTTTGAGCATGAAGGGTGCATGATTTCAAAGATGAATTGACATGTCAGTCTGTGCCAATTCTGATCCTTTATACTGAGACCACTAAACAGAAGCAGAAGGGAACTCATTGTCAATTGTTTGTGTTCCCACCCAGGCAGTTTGATCTCATCGTCCTGTGGCAGAAGTCACATCCCCAAATCTCTGTGCTCACAGCTAATTTCCAAGGATCTTAAATTGATGTCTTCATAGGGTAGCTTTCAGATCGAGCATTCAGATTTTATGGTATTGCTTTTTAATCTTGGGTCCAGCTATAAATCACTGCATCCTGATTAAATGAAATTTATGAGTAATGTAAAAGGAACTAAAAAATTGAATAGATGGGAGTTGTGTTGCCCATCAAGCCGTAAGCCTCACAAGCAGAAAAGGCAGCTTTTCTTGGGTAAGCATGATTGTTGAGTTTGTGCTCTTAAATTAGCCAATAGCAGTTTTTCCAGTTTCTGCATTTCCTCTGTGAGAGTATCCAAGAAATATTTCTGAATTCAGTTTTGACATTAAAACTTTTAAGTAAAAGCCCTGAGGAGAGGATAGTGGTAACAGTATGTGGGGAAGGAGAGGGCTGGATTATCCCTAGAAGGGTGAAAGTAACACTGTGCTCAGAGAATAATAAATCTACGTACATTACATCTATGTACATTAGCGATATTTTCTGTGAGTTAATTGGTTTGTGCAGGTAGGAATGAAAGAGGAACCAGGCCCAGGGTCCTGTTAGTTTTGGTGCTTCTCAGGGACTAATGAATTCGTAACTGTTAAAAAGTTTGATTAGAGCTTCCCAAGTACCCTTTCTGCCACACGAATTCCCATCTTAAGACCTGTTCATGAAAGGCAGTGTTTTGGAAACAGAAATGTTGGGATGTGCAGAAGGACACTTCTTCTTTTCCTGGAAGGATTGGGTATTCCAGTGGGAACAATATGTAGGAATGAAAAAAAATAAGTATAGGAAATAATAATGAATTTTCCCGGAGCTAAACACATTCTTTGCAGAACTGAATTAAGGTCATGCTCACAATCACTGTTTGTTACCCTGCACTCAGTGCTAGCAGGTTTGGCACTATATAAATTATGATCTTTGCTCACCTACAAATGCATGCCAGGTACAGCATCAGGCTCACCTGATTTGGTTGAGCATCCTCAATAACTTTGCTTACTGTAGGACCAGTGCTGAGTTGCATCCTGTTGTGTACCACACTTCAGTGCTTTGCCAGGAATGTCCTGCTCCTGTCAGAAAAGAAAGCCAGGGAGAATAAGCAGGAATATTGATGGCAAGAGATTCCTGCTTCCTACAGCTGATTTCTGGACAATACATATGTGTGCACGTTTGCACATGGTGCCTCTCACAGCCTTGCCTTTATAGAGTGGTATCGGATCAGGCTTCAGATGGGAGCAATTGTCTGTAAGAAAAGAAGACCTGGCTCTAAATGTGCTGGAAAATCATTAAATGGGAGGTATTGGTTTAGGTGCTGTAGCTGACTCCTCCGGTACCCAGCACTGAGCTGGCTGAGATACACAGAGAAGTGGTGGAGCAAAGAGCACATCCATACCTAAACCCTTCACAGCTCTGCAAAAGAGGTGGGCTCTAACATATGCCCCAGGGTGCTGGAACCCTGGCTCCTTCACAGAGTGGGTTTGCTGGGCATGTATTGGCTCTGTGTGCAGCTCAGCACAGCATGACCTCAGGTGCCAGGGCTCCTGTCTGCAGGTCTGAAAAGCCCCTCACACCATGTCTTGCCAGCACAGCAGTTTTGGGATGCTGCTGCTGTTGCATGTCATTGGGCTGGAAGTAAGTGGAAGCAGCTGTGCTGCCGCACACAATGAGGAGAACAATAAAGTGGCTAGGGAAATGCTTTCACAATACTAAAATATGTGCATTTTGTTTCTGGGTAAGAAGAGGGGAAGTCACAAGTGTTTTACAGAACGTACCAATGCCCGAAGTTCAGCTTTGGCCATGAAGATCTGGGAGGGATGGGCAGGAGCTGGAACTTGGTCTTGAGAGGATTCAAGTCTCTGGGTCTGAGACCCTGCTTAGCTGGAAAACAATTTATGATGGCACCTGGGGTCATGGGGTCTCCAAATGAGCCTGGGGGTTGAGGGTGCTGTGTCTGGAGCTTTCATTAAAACCTCTCTCTCAGCAAAGCATAAGGCAAACATTTGCCACCTCCTCTCCGGCTCCACTAGGGTCGATCTGATGGGAAGTTGAGCTCACTCTGAAGCCACTTCACTTTTTTTGGGAGGTGGGCAGTGCCAGCCAGGGCCTCCCCTCACAGCACCTCTTCTGGAGGGCATCTCTGGGGAAAGCAGTTTGGCACAGGGGAAGGCCAGGGGAAAGGCTCTCTTCTGCTCTTCTCTACATTTGCGCAGCCTGTGACTCAGCTCTGTCTGCTCCTTCCCTTGTGTTCATTACTTCAGGAAGCTTCATGTCTGCCTCAGTGCTTCACCGGGTGATGCCAACAACCTTCTTTTTCCAGTTCACTTCCCTTTTGCCCTGCTTTCTCTAGAATCGTGCTGGCACAGGTCATTATTTTGGGAGAGGTCCTTTTCAAACCTGTTTCTTCTGTGTCTGCTTCAACTTGGCTTCCCTGCTTAGATGACATTTCGCATTCATTTCACACTGGCTGTTTTCTCCTGACCCTCTTCCTTCTCCTGCTCTACCTCCTTCTCTCTTTTGTGCAGGACTACTTGGACTGCTCCTGGTTTGCTTTGAGGACATAACCAAGTAAGCGGGTGCAGCATCTCTTTTCCAGTAGTCCCTGAAAAATCCATTTGAGGTTCACATTGCTTGCTTTTCTTTCCAGTTTTATAGGAAAACTCCTCTGGCCTGTACACGGTCATGGGCAGCAGCATTTTTCATATGTCCCCCACCTTACGTATTCTCTCAGCTGGGATGGAAAGGCCCTTTCCCATATCTCCAGAGCAAAATAGAGACACGCATTTCATAAATGTGTCTTTTCCTTGCCAGCCAGCACACTACATAGCTTAAGAGGACCCATAGTCATTACCTGCTTTCCTGATAGTCTCCCAAAGGATGGATTTGGAAAAGCTTATTCCCCTCAGCCTCTGTGCAAGTAACCTACCTGCTCTGCAGCAGGAGAGGGAGAAAGCATGTGGTCTGTTTTATAGGTGTACTAGGAGTTTCCTTTTCACTGCACCCAACTCTTGTGTGTATGCAGGTGACAAGACCTCCTTCCGCGTTCAGGTTCGGCAAGTTGAGGACTATCCCGTGGACCTCTACTACCTGATGGATCTCTCCCTGTCAATGAACGATGACCTAGATAATATTCGCAATCTGGGCACGAAGCTGGCTGAAGAGATGAGAAAGCTCACTAGCAATTTTCGGCTGGGGTTTGGATCTTTTGTGGACAAAAATATTTCTCCTTTCTCCTACACAGCACCAAGATACCAAAACAATCCCTGCACTGGGTAAGTGGTAGGTGTACCCTTGAAAGGACAAGCCCTATGTTTGCACAGAGCCTGGCTGCAGTCTTCTCTTCCCATTCTTGCTTTAAATAATGAGCCACACTTAAGCCCCAGCTTTGGGAATGCTGATTAGCCGTGGCTGACATCATGATGCTCCAGAATGATTCAAAATGGGACAACTTTCAGTTTTGCAGTGGCTGTTGGGAGGTCTCTGCATGTAGAGATGGGAAACTGTTGTGTGAGGAGCCTGAAGCTATTTTTCACGTACCTGAAGAGGATGCAGGCATGGCAGGCTTTTTACAGGCTTTAAGAAAAAGGAGGAAGAGCCAGAAATTCTTGATTTCTGGTCCTAACTCTGAGTCATAGTTTGGGCTTGGGTAAATCAATTAAGCTCTTTGTCTCCATTTTACAGATAAGCAGACTAAAGCAATGTATGTTTTTCCCAACAGAAGTGTTTGGAGGAACTGAGATTTGTGACTGTAGTACTGATAAATGGGTTCTTGTAAAGCATTTTGAAGATGTCAGGCAGTTTTTTTCATCTTTATTGCTGTGGAAGGAAAGCAGACTGGCAGTTGCAAAAGACACAAATGATGTGGTTTGCTTTGCATGATATCAGTGCTTTCCCCTTTTTTTTTTTTGGTTTGTTTTTTTTTTTTTTCTTCTGCTTTTTAGTGTCTTTGCAAGAGTCTTTTTGTTTGCCTTTTAACTACCAGAATCAGGTTCAAGCCCATTGAATTGGGGATTATGGTAGAGTGAAACTGGGTGTAGTGGAGGGTGTCCAGGCTCAGACAGATTTAGAAGTTGGCATGAAAGAATGGCTATAGCAACAAGTGCCCTCCTGGCAGAATGTCACTGTTGGTATTTACCTTTGTGTTCCTGTCTATGCTTCATTCACCACTGGGATGCTTTCTAGTCATGTAAAGACAGTAAAGTTAGCACTTTTATTCGAGCCATTTGCAGATACTTACCTTGTCAGATCACTACAGGAATCAATGCCAAGTTCTGTGAACACGCATCCTGTAAGTTTTCTGTATGAGAGGCCGATAAAGAGAGCTTGCATCAGCTATGAGTTTCTGGGCTAACTTGGCATTGACCGAGTATTTGGAGTCTCATTGCACACTGACTATTGACTAGACAAAATTGTCTCTATTCTCTTTTCACCAGTTCTGTTGAGAGAGGAGAGTCAAATGGATTTTTAACACTGAAAGCTCGTGCCTTGGCCATGAAGCATCAGCAAAAGTGGCTGTTGGCTGAGGCAAGGAGGTGACTCGCCACCATGGCACTGTACATCATGCTCTTCATAGCTCTTTCCCCGATAGATTTGGCATGGCCTTAGAGGGATGTTCTCAGTCATCTCTATCATCATCAGTCTCCATCAACCACTAACGCTGCTCAGGGGCCGAGGGTTGGGTTTCACTGTGTTTTGCTGGTGTATGATTTAATTGAAGTGACATGGCTTTTGCTGGGTAAAATAAAGTGACACATGGAGGAAGGGAGAGGTGAGAGAGGAGGAGAGAATGGAGCTAGATAATTCTGCAGTGAGGCCTGCCTGAAACTGCCAATGCCTTTTCATCAAGGGCATCCAGAGTTGTTGGCTGAGCTTTTCCCATTGTGATCAGGCTAGTTGCATATTGTTTTGATTTTATCCAGTTGGTTGCTTTTCTGTTTATGGGTTACACTGAGCCAACGTGATCTTGGGAAACCATTTAGACAGGATTGCCCTTTGTAGCTTTTCTGATGGGTGCTCCATTCCTGTTGCCATCTGTCTCCTTTTCACCCAATCCAGGAATGCTGACTACTCATTGTTTTCTGGTGGCATCACCATCCCATGCCTGCCTTGGGAGCAGGCTGTCACTGCTGCCGGGTGACTTGCTGATGTGGTGAGGTGGGTTGTCAGGTGTGATTTGTTTGCAGCTGTCTCTAATGTCAAAGCAGGCTTTGTCCAGTGACCTGCTCAGATCTAAGAAAAGCTGCAAATAAACATGAGCTGCAGTGGGTGGTTTTTGCCCCCTGTCCAGGCTCTGTCCTCCTCCTCACAGTAATGGCTGTCCTGCAGGTCTGGCTGAGATTCTTTGTGCTCCCTCCATTTAACGAAGCTTGCAGCTTGCCCCTGTTGCTGACTCAGCATCCCAGCTGGGACCTCCTGGAGAGCTAGGACATGGCCTCTTGCAGCCACAGTATCACTGAGAAGAGATAATACAAAGGAAACAAACACTAAATTTAAAAAGATAAGGACAGCACAGTGTTAGACTGAAGGCCTAATTGCCCATCTATCTGTGATACACCCTGTGAAGGTTACAGCCTGAGATAACCCACCCGAACTTCTGCATCCCCTTGCGTAGTCACTTGGATATTCATTGTCCTGCTGCTCCCAGCAGCTTCTGCCAGCAAACCTGGAGCATAAAACAAAGAAAAAAGGATTAAGTTATACATCTTCATGGGAGATGGAACCCTGCAGTGTGTCAGTGTTTTCTTTCTGCACAAGGGATCTGGCAAAGTGAGCACCCAGATGTATCATGTGGGTTAAGGGCTGCTTGCTGAGACCCTGCAGTGCAGAGGTTTCAGACATTGCAAACTCCTTGCTTTTGCCCTAGGTGGGAGCAGGATGCAAGTCTGAACAAGGGGCTGATCACAAGGGATGGCTCTAATTGCCAACTGGGCCCAGGGCAATGGGACCTACCCGGTGGCTAGGTGTGTGCATAGCTGTGAGGGGTCCTTGTAAGGGATTTGAGTTCCCAGTAGTGGTAAATTGTAAATACTCCTTTGTGTAAAATGCCTCTTACAACTTACCCATAGTGGGTCATGTGTCAGCAGAGCTTTAATTGCTCTCCAGGCTTTATCTTTGAAGATAAGAGTGAATTAGTGCCAGCCCAACTCCTTTTTAAACACATTTTCATCTTAACCCTTGTCTTCCCTCTTCCCTCCACTAATTTCCCACACCATGGGAGCTGCTGTGCTGAGCTCTCCTGACCATGTGGTGAGCACCAAAGCTACCTCCTGATAGTTCTGTATGGGAAAAAAAAGTTTTCCTGGTAAGCCGCTAAGGCATTTCTTTGCCTTAGGGTGCCCCTCCTACCTTTCTGCTTCAGCAACACTCAGGAAAGTGGAGATGCTGTTTGCTCATCGGCTCACAGAGAGTGGGAGGATGCATGAGTTAATGCTAGTTATTAATGCAATCTTGGGCAATTGCCAGATGCCTAGTGATGTGCAGTGAGTGGCATGTATTGCCAAGAAAACTGGATAACAAAGTGAAATGCACATTGAAAAATAGGGAAAATGTAGCTCTTGGCAATGATGCTCTTGTGTGGTGCCCTTTGACACCAGCCCACCCGTTCTGCTGGCGTGAGGCACAGCTCACACCACCCTCCCGGGCTACAGGGGAGGGTGGTTCTACCAAAACACACCCTCTGTATCCTGCTCTGTGAATTCCTAGTGTGAGAACTGCTTTACGGGTGCTGAAAAAGCAGAGCCACATGGCCCAGGGCAGGCTGGTGCTTGGTGTGTCCGCTCACACCGTACATGGAGAGGAATGTTTGGTCTTGGTGAGATCTTTGGGGACTTCGGCTGCTCAAAGATCCTGGGAGAAACAAACAAACAAACAAAAGGGTCCCTACTGTGGGGTTTGTAGATAAATAACCAGAAATAAACGTGTCTAAAACATGGAGCCTTGGGAGCTACTTCATCCCTCTGGGCAGGTGACCAGCCTTGTAGAGCTGAGAGCTGCTTTTGAGAGCTCTTGGCTGCTGGTGTGGTTCCTCCCAGCTGACCACTCCTCTGTTCCTCCTGCAGTTACAAGCTGTTCCCCAGTTGTGTCCCATCCTTTGGCTTCCGCCACCTCCTGTCCCTAACGGATAAAGTCGACCGTTTCAATGAAGAAGTTCAGAAACAGAAGGTTTCTCGCAACCGAGATGCTCCAGAGGGTGGTTTCGATGCAATTTTGCAGGCTGCTGTGTGCAAGGTGAGTCGCTCTGATTTGTGTGGCTTTAAACAAGCTGAAAGAGGAGGGAGTTTCTTCTGCTCTGTTTTTTTACCAGGACAGAGCTTCAGTATGACATTTCTTGGAAGTAGCTACTGAATTTTTCTTGCAAAACTCAGTAAAATGCCTTGAAAAGTAGAGGCTATTGTTTTCATGCTCTTTTGTACATGAACAGGCAAAGAAAAAAAGGTTAATATTTTTCTTCTTTAAAGTGGGTAAAAACAGAGCTTTTGCAAATGCAAATTTAGGACTGAGATTTCACCACATGGTTAGACTTGTGGGCACTGATCCCTGAGCATTTGGGCTGAAATCCTTTAAGATTCACGTGTACTTGTGTGCAGCACATTTCTGAACCACATGTCAAACAGATTTTGCAGTGGTTGACTCATATTGAGGGTTGGAGCTGGTTCCTCCTGCTCGTACCTACCCCTTTTGTGTATGGGGCAGGATGATCGCACCTCCAGGTGCTGATAGCCTGCTCTCCCTCTTTGTCAGCAAAATTGGAGCTGTTAGCAGTAATTAAAGATAGAGTTCATCAGCTTGGTGCCATGGTAGCCACATCCTTAAGATTTTGTTAAGTGTTTGCTTGAAGATGTTTCTGGAACAAGTAGGTGGGCTGCTCTCTATCCCTTTGTGCATCAGGAATGGAAGAGTTTGCTCCCCTTCACTGTGTGGCTGAACATCCCTGCTCGCCAGGGATGGCTCTGGTTGCTTCTTCTTGACTACAGTTAAGTTTGGGTTTTGTTTGATCCAGCCTTGCATAGTCCTTTTGTTACCTGTGTTTTATTCTGGGTCTGGATTTTGGGAGCCAGGAGATAAGCATCGTCTGCAGGAGTGATAGGATGCAGACTTGTGGGAAACCAGATTTTCCCTTACCTTGGTTGGCTTCATTTATGTTTCATGCTTTCGGCAGGACTTAACCTGCTCCACTGGATCTGATGCCACCCAATAGTCAACTTCTTTCTCCCAGCCTGGCACAGATATTGTTGGCACAACTACAGCACTTCTCCCAACACTCTGAGCATAATATGCTTCTCAGTTTTGCAGAGATGGCTCTCATGGTTATAGCAGAGACATCTCAGGATGGTGACTCAGTTGTGCCACCCACTGTGTAGATTTTGTGGTCCCTCCCTCCATGTTGCAAAAATGGGACAACGTTGTCCTATGGTGCAAAAATACTGTGGTGTCTATCATGAGGGCTCATTTTGGAGGTGGTGGTAGAAGACAGGAGACTTGAAAGATGATTTCTGCACTTTTGTGCCATCTTAAACTGTTGGTAAGGACCAAAATCTTCTACTGTTGTTTCTGAGTGCACAGCCTGGTCCCTACGAAATTCAGAAGATAAGTTTAGATGCACGCACCATCTGAATTCAGGATGCCCTCTAGGAAGGGTAAGCAGAGGTGTGTGTGTGCGCTTCCATGGCTCTTGGCATAATGTGGCAGGTGATGACAGAGGAATTCTGCAGCCATGGCAGTTAATTAATTATTGGAGCTTGGGTGTGGGAAAGAAAGTCCATGGGACCGGTGTGTGAGGCAGGAGAAACGGCTGTGTCATGACTTGTGCTGCCTTGGCAGCCCCTTGCTGCGGGTGGAGCAGCTGCCTGTTAATCACAGGTGTGAGCAACAAATGCTCTGTCCATCCAGACTTAGAACAGCCAAAATTTCAGGTCAGCTGATTGACCTCCTAAGCTCCATAGCCAAAACGGGGACTTAGTGGTTTATTTCCCTCAAAATGGCCCAGACTGGTCTGCAGATGTGGGTTGTGGTGGGGCTCAGCACCATCAAGGCAATGAAGGTGGCAGGCATCTGGGGTGGTAGTGAAATGTTGCTTCCTGATGAGGATGATCTTTGCATCCAGTGGTGATTGAGGAAGCGTCATAGTGACTAAACCCTGCACAGACAGTAGTTTCTAGTAAGTCAGGAACTATTTTCTCCCGATGCAGGGAGAGCAGCGTAGAGATATCTTGGTGACTTCTGGGGCTGGTTTCTTCATCACTACTGTGGCACCCCATTGCATCTCACTGGCATGTTCAAGCTTCTTCCAGCTTTCACCCTCTCTATCATATTCAGAACCCAAGATTTAGGACAGTTATGACCTTAGGAAGTGCCCTGCCTTCAGGGTGAAGGAGGGTGCTGATCATGAAGTACTTTGTGTTCAACAGCAGAGTACATGGCATCAAGGGGGACATCCCAGGGAAAGCTGGCTGTGGAATTTTAGAGCCTTGCTGTTTCCAAGCCACAGTGTCCAAGTGTGGTCTTCTCCTTCCCTTCAGGCAGTGAGGTGTCAGAAACAATACCTACTCTGTTGACTAGGTATTTACATACTGTAATTCATATAAAGCATTTCTTCTGCATGAGCTGTCTAAGAGCTCTGTAATGATCAAATAATTCTTTTGGCCTGGTTTTCAGCCCAAGGAGTGGGGAAAGTTTGCACAGCTAATACAGACTAACAAGCAAGCCCAGGGCTTGGCTTGTTTCTGAAAGATGAAGATATGGTAAATGTTATTCTGGAGGCAATGAAGAGCCAGAGACAATAAGCCTTTATCCTGATGCTAAAATGGTAAGCCAGGAATATTAATCAACCTTCTGTAATTACATTTTCCATTTCTGGTATTTCGGTCCTCTCCCATTTTTTAAGTGCGAGCATCATATGGCTCAGTGGTATGTGTAAGCTTCAGATCTTACATAGTAAGATGCAGCAAAGAGATAATGCTGTATTAGAAAATAAAGTGTCTTTTGAAATAGATTTGATTGATGCTTGCTAGACTGGTATATGGAGATGGCCAAGACATCTGGGAGACACAGTGTCTTTCAGACCTATGCCAAATGAAGAAGGTTTTGGCTTTTAATCTCTAAGGAATACTTGTCTTGTACCTCTCTCTGTTTCTTCCTTCCAAAAAGGTCGGCACCTGAGAAAAAGGTGGGGTGTTACACATACTGATGAATCCAGGGGGGTCTTCTGGCAGTTGATGTCTTGGCAATTGAGCTGGTTTTACTCAGCACCCAAAGCCTAAATTTAGATATTTATGTCAGGCTTGGAAATACTGGTGCAGGGTTTTGCAGCCTTTTCAAAATGATTTAGAGAGCTGGGCTCAGACAGCTGTGCCAGTTTTGCCAGTTACTCTTGGCTCTAAGTGAGAAGCTGTTCTTTTGGGTATGGGAGTCAGCTGCAGCTGGTTGCAGGAGTAGGGGCAGGATTGGTTGCATGCCCAGCCCTGCAGAGACACGTCTTCTCACCTTACTCTGCTTTGGGTCAGATCCCACCCCTGCTTTCAAAATCCTTTATATCCCACGAGGATCAAAAACCAGATGAGGGGGCAGATGTCAGTGCAGGGGTTTTTAGTCAACAATCCCCGTTCAGTAAAAATAAATGGAAGTCACTTTGGTTATTTGTTTTAAGTAGAGCAGAGTGCTGCTCTGGGTTTTGCAGTGGAAACTGCATGCTGAAAAGCTGTATTTGCCAACACCTGGAAGCTTCTGATGGAGGCAGAGTGAGATATGGCAGCTCCTTGGCGTGCTGGCTTCTCTGGGCACTTTTATAGGTCCTCAGCTCTTTCAGCGTGGCATTGACCCTAACTTGGCTACCCCACCTGAGACACCTCACTCTGATGCTCCAAGCCATCAAATGTTCTCAGTGCCTGGATATTGGCACTGAAACCGTGGGTGCTTGTTGCTTTTTGGAAGCTGAGATGCTGAGCTGAGCAACCAAAGTTATTTTGGTGTTGTTTACAGGCACAGAGAGGCACAGAGAGTTTGTCTGTCTGTGATTGCAGGGTGGGCTTAGCAGGCAGGCGCACAGCAGCATCACACCTGAAGTGGCTTTATAGCTGCTGCTTCAGTGCAGCTCGTTTTCTTTGTGCATAGTGCATTTCTAAGGACATGAAACTCAGATGAATCCTTTTAATCTTTTTGGGAGTTTCTTGGCCTAGATCATTAAAAAAAAAGAAATAAACCAGCTTTCGATATGCTGGTGGCTGAGTAGACTGAGAGCTGCCTCTTGCATTGTGAAGGCTGTAATCACTTTTGGGTGAATTCTTAAGAAATTACATTTGGGGATGAAGATTTTGCCTTTTATCCAGTGGGGGCACTCCAGTAGAATGACTTCTGCTTCCCAGAGCAAAAAAGTCCTCATTCCACACTGAACTGGACTGTAATGGGCTGGTATATGGCAAAGGATATGTGTTGCCAAAGATTTCTTCCTATGGTCTATGTGTGTTGTGTGGGTCTTTAAAATGTTGTTAAAATAAAAATGCCTTCTGCATTAGAGAGGAAAAATAAATCTACTCTGGAATGGTGTCCTTGAAGCAAGAGTTTTTATATTTGTTGGAAAGATCAACAGGCTTTGGGCTATGACTCACATTTGCAGGCGAAAATTGTACTGGCAGCTGTGATTCCACACCCTTCTGCCTATTCTGCTCTCTTGCCATGCCCATGCCAATGCTTTCCATAGGAAGTATCTTTATAACTGGGCTATGGCAGCCCATGGGCTAGTATCTTATTGTAAAACAAGGCAGAGTTCAGATTCTGCTGAATAAGCTGAGAGGTAAGCTCTGAAGGAGTTGGTTATATTCATCTGTGCTGCATTCCCATCAGTAAGCTTTTACCAGCTTTTCCCCTGTCCCTTTGCAAGGGATTTGTGCTGTGTTGCTCTGAGTTGGGGGCTGGAGGGAGAGGGATGCTGGATGTGTATTGGGAGGGAAGATCTGGGGCTGCATCTTCGCCGGCAGATAGGTAGGATAGCCAGCCCAAGGGGAAGCTGTGGGAGATTGGGCTCTCTGGCTCTGGTTTCTGCCATGGCAGGAGCCAACCTTGGCCTGCCTGGCTTGGCAAGGAGCTGGCAGCAGGGGCAGCCAGAAAGCACAGGGGAGTGTACTTCAGCGCTATGGTTTCCAAAAATTTCCTTTGTGCTTCTTTGTTTCCTTCAATTCCATTGCAACAAACTGCTTCATTGTGCTGTTGTAGGTACAGATCTGCTTCTCAGGCCAATGCAAAGCTGGAAATCTGGGGAAGCTCCATGGGACAAAAATGTTTAATATCTAAATCTTATTCCTTTACTTGGAAAAAAATCTGCCCCTGCATCTCTTTCCATGCAAAAATGGTGATAGCGTCTGGTCCTTGTGATGTCTTTAACATCTCGGTGCTTGCATAGGCACCGCTAGAGCATGGCTTAGAATTAGCATGTTTTTAAAGAGGCAGAAGTTGCTTACAGCGGAGCTGTGGGGGGCAGTTGTGCTTGGATTAGTGCAGTCAGCCACTGCCAGAGGTCCTGCTGCTGCACTGTGCTCCAGCTGTGTGTGTCCCGGCTCTTCTGGGCTGTGGTGCAGGAGAGATTGAGCTGTTTGGGGCAAATGAAGTAGTGCACAACAAAGGCAAGAGGTTTGGAGGCACCATGGCTTCCAGAAGATGAGTGCAGAAAGGGACCAGAGCAAAGCGCCTGTGCACTTGTGTGATTGCACCAAAGCCAGTCCCCTTAGGCAGAAACCTACTTTGTGCATCTCAGCTCAGAAACTGCCTTTAAGAGCGGGTGGTAATGAAAATGCTGAGTGGGGTACTGCAGTTCTTGCTGTTGCCTTGGCTGCTCCACAGAACCGAGGAAACAAGGTCAGATTAAACGCGTGTGGTGGAAGCTAGCAGGTCTCCTTTGGCTATAAAAGCAGCTGAAATTCTTATTCTTGGATCTGGGTAGAGAAGGTCTGCTGGGCAGTTCGCATACCTCCTTTTTAAGTAAGTGTCCTGGAAGGAGATGCTGGGAAATGCTCCCTAGGCCCCTGACTTTTGTTTTCTTACCAGGCTTGGGTGGGCAGGAGCATGGTGCTCCTCTAATTAATGCTATGGGTCTGCTGCTGGCTGGGCATGTGGCTGGGACCATGTGAGGGGTGAGATGTGGGGTTGGCAGGGGCAGACCGACTGTCTCACGGCTTTGTTTTCCCCCAGGAGAAGATTGGCTGGCGTAAGGAGGCGTCTCACCTGCTGGTCTTCACAACGGATGATGTGCCCCACATAGCCCTGGATGGGAAGCTGGGGGGGCTGGTGCAGCCCCATGATGGCCAGTGCCACCTGAATGAAGCCAATGAGTACAGTGCATCCAACCAGCTGGTGAGGAGGCACATATGGTCCAGCCCTTGGAGACCTTGGGGTGTTGGTGGACCTCTGTAGAGACCAGCCACCTCTGACTCCTGCAGCTTCTGGCAAATACAGTGCCTGACCAGCATGGTTTCACCTGGTTCTGCAATTTGCAGATAAAATTTGCTGCTCCCTTTGGGCGTCCCACACAGTGAATGCTCCTGTGATGCTCAAAAGTGAATTAAGAGATTATCGAGTTCCTCCAGGGCTTATTGCAAGGGAGGGAAAAGTAACTCGGAAGAGCATCAGATTTTGCCTGCAAAGCATAGGGGAAACAAAAAATGACATCCCTTTTCTAAGATGTCCAGTGGACTCTCAGCTTCTCCCTAACATAGGTCTTGGTAACGAATAGGCAAAATCCTTTCTTGGTTTTCATTTAAACTCAGTGGAGAACACTACCAGGATGAATGAGTAATTGCTTGCTGCCTTATTATCACAGCCTTCTTCAGAATGGCCCTTTACTCAGCAGATCACAAGCACTAATTATGATTTTTGTCTCTGGATGGCTGTCACCCTCTAAGGGGAGGTGTGTTCGGAATGGCTGTATTATGGCCAGAGGCTAGGCTCCATGAGAAACCCCTTTGCACCCACCTATGCAATCCTAGCAAGCGTATACATAAGGGAGCACAGTTGCCAAACTGACATGGAGTTGACGCTGCCAAGCTGGTGTGGTGATGCTGCCTTAGTGTTGCCATGTGTGAGTCTTGGAGGCTGCCAGTCAGCCCTCCAGTCTGCAAGGAAATGAGGTGTTTTTCCCTGAGGAAGGCACTTGAGAAGCAGCTGGGGGTTTTAAACTCAAGCTGGTCACTTGACACTGAGTTCTGATTCATTATTTTGTTGTTTGTGCATAGCTAGAGCACCTATCTTCCTGCCATCCTCTCTGTCAGGAAAGTCTGAAAAATTAAAGAGCTTATTGTAATCTCCTTATGGTTCCAGTATGCAGAAAGAGCAAGCAATGGATGTTTCCACTCCAGGAGAAAAATCACACATTTCTGCTTACTGCAGTCCTAGATCCCTGCCTTGCATCCCTTGATGCAAGATAGCATCCCTTGATGAAGATAGCCGGTTTATTACACATGTGAGTCTGCTGATGGCAAAGCAGAAAGAGGAAAGAAAGAAATCCAGCTGATGGTGTTGTCAGTCATATATTCTACTTAAGGGCGAAGCAGAAATATCAAAGAAATGACATAATTTCTGCTATTTTACTTGGAATCGTGATGGTACATCAGGGACTTCATCCCACAGTGAAACATGCCATGTGTCTGGAATGAATTTTCCTGTTGAAGAGCAATGAAATTAGTCTTTGTTTCTGTGTTACCCATCAGTTTTCCTGCCCTTTTTTTTCACCTAGGATTATCCTTCCCTGGCACTTCTTGGGGAGAAACTTGCCGAAAACAACATCCACCTGATTTTCGCTGTTACAAAAAGTCATTACATCCTGTACAAGGTAAGTGCTACTGAGCTGCCGTGGCTGAGGAGGGGATTTAAAAGCCTCTTGGAAGCGCCTTCCTGCCTGGCACTGTGGGGCAGAGGCAGCCACAAGCATGTGTGTGTGCAGCCACAAGCACAGATGCGTGCAGCTGCAAATACATGTGTGCATGGCCACATGCTGCCCACAAGGCTGGCAGGGGTAGGCAGATGCAGGCAGCGAGGCTCAGCCCTCTGTCCATCCCCACGGTCCTTTCAGCAGAAAGTACTAAAGCTTCTTAGAGCAAACAGATATATATGTTAGTGAGCATGTGAAAACCTAAAATAGACTCCAGCTTAATCCTGATGTTTGGATGGCTGCCAGCCATGCAGTGTGCGAGAAAGCAGAGACCTGTTCAGCCCATTCTGCAGTGACTTAATCCCATTACCTAATCGCGTGCAGAGTTTCTGCCCAGCTGTGTTTTTCCATCACAGAGTCCAGGACCCTGACGTGCCACATACAACTTGAACTTCCCTCACCATGCCTGCTCTTCTCTCTGAAAGGAGGAGGTGGTGTGAGCCTGTGTCTGGCACTGCCCTATGGGCTTTCTTTCTAGCGCGGGTGCAGGGGAGGTGTTTGAGGCGGGGTTGCTTTCGGAAACCTCTGCTTTGGCTCTCAAGGCTTGAGCTACATCAACAAGCAGCCGCGTTGCTACGGCCGAGATGCTGCTGCTCGCCGGCGGAGAGCAGGAGGGCTGAGCTCATTCTCCACCCCCTCTCCAGGGATGCTCGAGGTCTGAGGCGAGACGGGACAGCCGCACCTCCCTGCCCGTGGTGCCGGCTCTCCAGGGTACACAGCTGCTGGGTCTCACCTCCTCTGGCAGCAGATACACGTCTGTTAGTCCCTGTCCTGTAGCTGCGGGCTTTGTTCGGTGTCTGATGTGTGGCATTAGCTATGCTTTGCTTTCAAAAGCTCCACGTTAACAGGAGCCAACCCCTACTGTGTACACCGGCAGACAATGGGGTATGGTGTGTGGCCGGTGTTCCTGACATGGGATTGGTCCCTCCTCACCCTCTGCTTTAGTCTCTGCATCTCTGCATTTTCTTTAATTGGGTTTTTTTTTCCCCAAGAACTTCACTGCCTTGATTCCTGGGACAACAGTGGAGATCTTGCACAAAGACTCCAAGAACATCATCGAGCTGATCGTCAAGGCCTACAATGTAAGTGTATTTAATACCACAGCTGCTGCTATGTGAAGTGCCAAGAACTCTGCTGGCTTGCCTCTCCCCAGTGTGTTCCACCTGGCTTGGCCGCCTCCCTCCACAGTCCTTTGCACACTGCTGGAGCTGGGGCATCCATCCTTGGGATGCAAACAAGGTATGTGAGGTGGAGAAGGAGCAAAGGATACCCAAGGGAGCCTGTGGCACAGCAGAGATTTCACCCCACATCTCTTGTGTGCAGAGTTGCCCTCAAAATACAGTCCTGGTCTAAAACAATTCTTTCTAAGCACCCTACCAATAGGTAAAATAGATTATTTCTTTGCTATCTGATGTTCAGAGGCCTCCTGAGAGTGTGACCAGGCTTCAGCTAAAGTCACATCCTTTTGCTGGTCTCTATGCAGCACAAATTGGTTCTCAGTACCCCATGAGCATCACCATCTCTCTTGGGTCCTAAACAAGCCCTGCCTGTGTGGCATTGCCAGTGCAGCCTGGCGTGCTGCAATGAGTCCTATGGATGACAGCAAAGGACCTACAGTTGTACTGCTGACCTGATGTTGTCTCTGTTGACTTCTCCCTTAATTCTTATGGGTCAGCTCTTCATGCTTCTGGAAGGATATTGCTGTTTTGGTGCTGGGCATGGAGATCTGACCGCATAATGTGTCAGCCTTCAGGCAAAGTTCTTCAGTTTTTGATGGCTTCAAGTTCTTCTTCTTGGTATTATGTTCATTAACAACGGAGTGAAGAAGTACTTCTTTGGAAGAGTTTACACACCCAGAGGTGATGTAGGATTGTGCTGTGCTTTGTGTGACTGGTAACATTCATCTTTCCTTCCCCTGCGTCTCCCTGCAGTTAAAGCAGAATTTGTTTGTGCCCTTGGGAAGAATGCTTCCCAAAGCTGCACCCTCTGAGGAAAGGCAATAAGCAGCTAACACTGCTAATGAGGCCTCGGAGATTCTGCAAAACAAAAGCCCAGTTTTCCCAGGTCATTCCCTTGAGGAAGGAGGATTTTGTGACTAAGATGCTTTGCTAGGGAGAAAGAAATGAACATTCACTCCACATTGGCTTTGCATACGGTCTCAGTGCCATTGCATGAAAATTTAACATAGCCTCAGTTTTCCAGCTGTTACATGCATCTCTACCTCCATTTCATCACCCCTTAAGCCTTTGCAGATAGATATAAGCTGATGAAAACTGCCAGGGATCTGATGCCCCCACCCCTGCTCCCTCCTCATCTTTGCTTGCAAGCTTTCCAGTGCAGCTGGTTGGAAACCACTAGGATGTTGAGACCAAAGTCCCCCAAAGAAGGAGCTGTGTGGGATGACCTGCTGCTGCTGAGACTGGGGCTGGTTTCTTGCCTGTTCAGCTGGGTGGGTATGGGTTGGACCCCTGGGCATGCTGCTGGGAGCTGGCAGCTCCTGTCTGTGCTGTGGGTAGCCTGAGGCTGCATGAAACCTGGTAGCGCCAAGCCTGTCTCATCTTGGTAGCTTTGTTTTCTTCCTGAAATGAAGGAAGACTTCTCACTGAGGGAGAAGGTTAAAAGTTCTGTTTCTCAAATGGGAGCGAGCATTTTTATATTCCTTACGGAAAGAGAACTGAGCCTGGAGGAGCTTTCCATATGTGATGGGGACCATCTTCTTTTCAACCAAAAATCATTCTATCATTCTCAACCCGAACCATTCAGTGGTTCTATGATTCCCCTGCGAGGTGACAGTGGCTAGTGCTCTGAGCCTGGGCTCAGGTTCTCCCCTCCTGGACTCAGCCTCTCCACTTTAGTGCTTTGGCCATCTCTGGTCCAATCTCACGTGCTTCCCTCCACCAATGCATACATCAGACTTGCTCAGGGCTTATGTTACCCCTGAGATCCCTTTCCCCCATCTCTTCTTCTTCATGTCACCTCCCCCTTATCCTCCAGAAAAAAGGAACTGCTTTTTTCTCTGCCATCACTGAGAAAAAAACCTTGGCCTGGTGTCCTGTCTTTTGTCTAGATTAGATGCTCTGGGCAAGAAGCTGGGAGAGTGCATCAGTGTGACAGCTAATTTCTATGGGATAATTTTGGGCAGAGCAATATGCCTTTACTGGCACGCACAGCATTCAGCCCACAGGCAATGAATGTTCTGTGTGGTCCAAATTGCGACCCTACGGTGGCTCCTGCATTTACAGTAGAGAGATGGGAAGTTATTCCTTGCTTTCCTCAAGGGCTGTTTAGATTCACCTAGCGAAAACTCATCTATTTCCTTTCTCTTTCCAAAAGATCAGCTCTTGCTGGCATGTGAACCCTGGGTTTGTTATCACATGGACTGGCAAAATGTCTGAACTAGCACTTTTCCTTAATCCAGACACTTTGGTGAGGGCTGGGGACAAGGAGGAGAAGGATGAAGCTGCAGGCTGGGTTTGTAAAATAAATGTTTGTACAAAAAGCTCCATTTTGCAAACCTTTGTTGTTTTTGGACACCACTCTTAAAAAAATCAGTTCCAGCCATTGGAAGAGTTAAACAAAACGATGTCATTCTGAATCAATACTTATAAACTCCCATTTGGTTTGACCTTAAAAATCTGTGTGTGCAGCAGGGTGGAGAAATGAAGAGCAGAAGAAAGGGGGTAGGAACGTACTAAAACCTCTCTGATGGAAAGCACTTTTCATTTTGAAAAGTTTTGCAAAAAAGAGAGACTCCTCGCCCTCCCCCCCATGGGGGTGTTTCCAGCTGATGCATCTGAAAGGGTACTTTTTGTTTGACATTGTCTCCTGAAGAAGGAAAATACATTTTTCTGACCAGTTGGGTGAAATCTAGAAAGCAGGACAGAGTCAGTGCAGTTTTACAGCTTCTTCGTGCTATATGACATGTGTCACAGGAAGACTGCCAGTGGAGAATCAGGCTTTGCACTTCACTAAGGGGCTGGTTTATGGGGAGGAGGAGGAGGTGCAGATGTGGGCATGAGACTCTGACCCTTAGCTCAGGGATGCTCCATTTATGCCCAACCCAAATGTCAGTGTGTGTGCAAGGGTGATTTTTTTTTTTTCATAGAAGTGCAGAGATGTTCTAGCCACTCTCTAGAAATATCAGGAAAAGAGACTGAAGCAGAAGAAACCCACTGGCCTCTGGGAACCTGACAGTTTGCTTTCCTGTTGTGTTTCTAGAGTATTCGGTCCAAGGTGGAGCTCACAGTCTGGGACAGCCCTGAGGACATTGGGTTGACCTTCACCGCTACATGCCAGGACGGATTGTCCTATCCTGGGCTCAGGAAATGTGGGGATCTCAAAATAGGAGATACGGTGAGTGTGCCTGTCCGTCTGTCCCATGGAGGGACTGTTTCACCCTCTGTGCAGATGCTTACCTCTCCTGATGAGTGGTCCTGGGTGGTGAAATGCAGCTTTGGTCATCTTCCTCTGCTCTCCTCGTGCCATGTTAATAGAGAAGCCCGTGGAGAGTGGCTGTGATAGAAGTGGTTCTGGGTGGTATAGGTCAGCCCACAGTCTGCTGTGAGGAAAGAGGGAGCACACGCCTTGTCTATAGCACCCCTAGCCAAAGGATCTTGGTCAGACAGTAGGACACAATAGTCAAGAAAGGGAGCTTTTTTTTTTCTTGTAACCCCATGTATTCACATCACACTGCCATCTGTGACATCTTTATTGCCATGGTCTGCTGATCTTTTCCTGGGCCATTAAATATTTGAGGTTTCCTTGTTATTGTTTGAGAATCCTGGCTTGTGTCAGAAATAGTGTGGCCAGCAGGACTAGGGAAGTGATTGTCTTCTGTACTCGGCACCTGTGAGGCTGCACCTCAAACACTGTGTTCAGTTCTGGGCCCCTCACTGCAAGAGAGATTTTGAGCTGCTGAATGGATCCAGAGGAGGGCGATGGAGCTGGTGAAGGGTCTGGAGCACAAGTCTGATGAGGTGACCTGGGGGTGTTTGGTCTGGAGGAAAGGAGGCTCAGGGGCGACCTTACTGCTCTTTACAACTACCTGAAAGGAGGATGGAGAGAGGTGACTGATCTCTTGTGACAAGAGGAAACAGCCTCAAATTGCAACAGGGCAGGTTTAGGTTGAATATTAGGAGCAATTTCTTCACTGAATGGGTTACAAAGAATCTGAGCAGGCTACCCAGGGAAGGGGTTGAGTCACCATCAGTGGAGGTATTTGAAAGATATAGATGTGGCACTTTAAGACACAGTTTAGTAGGGGACTTGACAGTGATATGTTAATGGTTAGACTCCATGATCTTAAGGGCTTTTTCCAACCTGAATGATTCTATGATTCTGTGATTCTAATCTAAACTTGTCTTTCCTGGTGTGAAGAGGTCATGGTTATCTTTAGAGGCATTGCAAAAAAAGGGTACTCAGGAAGGCAGCAAGCCTTCTCTCAGGTGTTCAGTTCCTAGGGTTACTGGATAGTAGCAGAGATAAAAATACAGTTTGGCCCTTAAATTTAACTGTATACACAGCATAATCCATCCTATGGTTTTTTTGTAAGAACTCAGAGAAGCTAAGCTTTGCTTGTTTTATTTGCTTTGTATAGAAATGCAGATTAATGACTTGCTGGACTGCAGAATGGGGTAGGAAGGCCAGATAGTGGGGAATCTTTTCCCCTTCTCCAGTCTTTTTCTGTGTATGACGATGTGGGTGTGAGTTTGTTAGCAGCCTGATTGCCTTATTTGAGAAGAGTGACTCTGCAAACATACCAGAGCTCTAAGCCCTGAGACATATAAAAATAGTCTGAAAGAGTCAGCAGTAACTGGACTTTTCCCCTGCCAAATAAAGATCAAGCGAAGTGTTAAAAACGGAGGTGGCCTCTGCTTTTTAGCTGACTTTCCTGAATCTCCAATGGGTGATAGGCAGGTAAAAACAATCCCCATGTCTCCTTGTTCCCACACCATAGCAAGCCTGCAAGGTAGCAGAGTTAATCTGGTGTTTGATCCTGGGCTCCTGGCTTTGGCACAAGCAGGGTGGTCGCTGCAGCCACTGTAGCTCATCCATAAGGGGGTTTGGCAGTGGATGCAGCAGGGAGCTGGCACTGATACTTCCCCCATTTTAGGTGCACCTGAGTATCAAGGTGTCTGCACAGGCAGATGTGCCATAGGATCATGGGGGTCCCATTCCTCTGTCCTCTCTTGCTCAGCTGCTCTCTGCCCCATTGCTTCCACATGGATCAAGATTTGCTAGGAAAGTTTCCCCAAAGAGAATAATCCTGGCACTGGGTCCTAATCTCCCGGGGCAATGGTGAAAGGGAGCAAGATTACTCTGATTCCCTTAGCTTGCTTTCTGATGTCCGTAATTTGAGGTCTTTGGCTTCAGGCCTTGGGAATGGAGAAGCTCAGAGGAGGTTTCCTGGGGGTGCAGCTCCCCTGGCTGGGGCTGGCTGTGGTACCGCAAGGTGGGATGGCGCAGGCACCCAGAGCTTTGTGTCACCCCAAATGTCTCAAGAGAAAAGTCATTCATTCCTGATCCCAGGGAAAGGGGCCTGTTTCCTTGGAGTAAGATTAATCCTCTTTGCTAACCAGCAGGTCTAGACAGCACTGGCTGGCCCCAGACCCGACCCCCACCCCGCAAAACAGCAAGATTAAGTCATGGGCCAAGCAAGTGGCCATAGGATACTCTTGATTTTCCAAGGAGAAAATCCCTGATACTAAATTGTAGCAACAGAAAATGAGTAGGGGGGTGATATATAACCATATGATGAAGTATAACCCTTCTGAAGCCAGTCTCAATAGAAGCATCTGTCAAAACTGGCCTGTTAGCAGCATGGTAAAAGCTTGAAACTGTGTAATTGCTGTAAATCTCCATGTGCAGATCAGGATTCTCATAAAACCTAAACCTGTGATCTTCAGGCACCTTGGACCCTTGTGCTATGTCCTTGATAGTTCTTGGTTCCAGCAGTTTATTATTTCAGTAGCGTGAAAACTGGGTCATTTGCCAGAGTTTTGCTGTGTTTATTTCATGGGAATTGGCAGGTACCTTCGTGCTTCACAGAAACCAAGAATCTCTGATAGGCAAAATTACTGCTAATGGCTGACAGTGAAGAGTTTTTAAATGTTCAGGTTGCTATATCCCTCGTGGAGCTGGCAAATGTCAGTGCATTGAGCTGCAGATGCCATCTTTAGATACGCAATTACAGAATTAGAGAATAATAGAATGGATTGGGTTGGAAAGGACCGTAAGATCATCCAGTTCCAACCCCGTGCCATGGGCAGGGACACTAGACAAGGATGCTCAAGGCCCCATCCAACCTGGCCTTGAACAGTGCCAGGGGTGGAGCTATGGAGCAGAATTGTTTTGGGGGTTTTGCGCACCTGGAAGTGAAGTTCAGTGTGTTGAGCACGGCCATGCTCCAGGGAATGCTCTGTAGCTTTTTCCTGGGACGTTTGCCCTTCCCTCCTGCCTTTCTCCCCAGGGCAATCTTGAGGGGCATTTTGTGGCTATATGTGTTAACTTACATCTCAACCTGCGCCCCCAGGTTTCCTTTGAGGTGGCGGTGGAGGCACGGAGCTGCCCTGCTGAGGACACTTCCCACACCTTCACCATCAAGCCCGCCGGCTTTCGGGACACGCTAGAGGTGGCAGTGACCTACAGCTGCCTCTGTGGCTGCACCGGCCACGCCGTGCCGGCCAGCGGCAAGTGCAGCGGCAACGGGACCTACACCTGCGGGCTGTGCGAGTGCGATGCCGGCTACCTGGGAGCAAGGTGCGAGTGTGAGGAGGGTGCCAGCGGGGACGTGCACCAGGCCATGTGCCGGGAGGCAGAGGGTAAGCCCCTCTGCAGCGGGAGAGGGGAGTGCAGCTGCAACCAGTGCCTCTGCTACGAGAGCGAGTTTGGGAACATCTACGGGCCCTTCTGCGAGTGTGATGACTTCTCCTGCGCCAGGTACAAGGGAGTCCTCTGCTCAGGTAGGAGCCTTTCCTTCCTCATGCCCTCTGCATGCAACAGGCTGTGCCTGGTGCACCTGCTGAAATCTGCCCTGTTTCTTGAGGGATCTGTGCTCCCTTTCTTTTCCTTACGGGAGAAAGGAGGTTCAAGTGTATCCACACTAATGAGCAAAAGTGCACTATCTTCATTGGAACTGAGTTTCCAGCATTAGAGTAGAAGGCTCTCTCTTTGCAGACTTGTCCTTTGCCCATGTGCCATGGAGATAAGCAGAGTCTTGGTTTTGGTGTTGTTATTTTGACATAACCGTGCATGTCTTGTGCATGCTGAAATGCAAACCTAGGAAAGAGTAAACCAGCACAGGCTTGAATCCCCTGATGTTTTTTGGTGTCTTAGGTTGGATTTCTTCTATGGGTGCCATCCTGCCCTGTGTAGGAAGTAACAAATTTTTTTGAAGATGAAGCATTTGAAGTAATCCCCTGGTGCAATGCAGTGAAAGGAAAGTTTATGCTTCAGTCTGTTACTTACTAGAGAAAATCTGTATTAAAGATTCCTAGAGGTATTTTATGTATAGACTTTCCTGTGCACTGGGGAAACAAGTCATTCATTGGGAAAGATGTATCCAGTCAGCTTTGCTTAAGCAGAGGTAGAAGAGTTATTTAGCTGTGTTTGCTAAAATGGCTTTAATTCCTTCTCAGTCCAAGGTCACATAATTTACCTTGCGTGTAATTGCCTGGATTAGCCCTCAGACATAATTCCCTCAGTTGGAGCTGGGTGAAAAGTTATCCTTTGAGATTGTCTCGCTTTCAAGCAAGTAAAATATTTCCATAACTGAAAATCTTGGTCAAAATTTCCAAAATATGTGTAAGCTTGGAAAATAGCTATTTTTAACGTTTTCTCCAGGGAGTGGTGTTTTTTGACCCCTTCTGTTTATTTCACTCTGCATGTTTCTGGGCTGGGCAATAAGTGATTGGGTACCTTTTGTTTGCGGATTTCTGGATGTTTGAGATGGTCGTATCGTTAGGTGGGGAGAAAATGTTCATGCTCATTTTCCTGTAGCCTGGCCAGTGATGTTTTGGCACTGCTGAAGATGGGGCAAATGATAACCCAGTTTTTGGCATTGCTCTGGGGCTACCCACTGCAGAGGGGTGAGAAAAGCCAGTACCACCTCCCACAGTGAACACGTCCTGCCCAGGGCTGAGGGGGCTGGGAGAGTCCCTGCTGATGATGCAGGAGCAGAAAGAAGGGTGAGCAAGTAGGAAAAAGGTGTTTGAAAGTAGAAGGGTGGTGGTGGTGGGAAATACCCTAAACTGTGAAGTAATTAGGTGAAGTACTGCCTGGCTTCATATGACCAAATCGCTTTAATAGCATCATTATACCCAAAAGGAGTATATTTAATAGCAAGTAGGGCAGCAATGCTATAAGGAGAGGTTGGAAGTTACTGGTATAGTGGTTGGTTCTGCAAGAGGACACCCCTTTGTTCATATTTCCTTTTCACCAGGAGAGCCAGAGCTCTGATGCCCCTGGAAAGCAAATTGTGTTGCACCTGCTTTCTTTTGGTGCTGGGAAGGGCAGCATAGCTGGTTTGGGATTTGCCAGAGTTGTTTAAGGTCATTTGAAAGTCCTTTTTATAGCTATGAAAGAAAACAAAGGGTAGGCTGAGGCCAAGTGGCCTCTTTGCTCCAGGGGTGGGATGGAATCTGGCATGACTTGTGTGGGTTGGATGTCCCCGTGCCTCTTTTATTTCTATTGCTGTTGGTTTGTTGGCTATTATTTTTATTCACTTATTTTTTAAGAAATTCCAGTAGTTCTGCTGCTAAATCTGAGCTGTAACAAGCACTGTGCCAATGACATAACGTTTTGAGGTGGTTTTGTCAGCCCAAGAGGCCTGGGGCTTCACCAGCCTAACAGAAGTGTCTGAGCTTTCACAGCAGGGCTGTGCCCACAGCTGACCCTAACAAACAGCCCTCTGCCGCACAGGCATCTCTGGTGGCTTTCATCAGACCCGTGCTCTCTCCTCCCTGCATATGGGTTGTTCCTGAAAAAGACCATGTGTTTAGCTCCGCACTGAACATCCCTGGCAGCACATGTTGACTCGGCAGCCAGGGGTGTTTGGATGCAGGGCCTTGGGTGCAGGGTAACCTCCAGGGTGATCATGTGGGGTCCAGCTGCTGCTTTTGTTCCTGCAGGGGGGAGAAATGACACCCTGCCCTCCTGTTTGCCCCTTAAAAGCCCTGGCATCCCAGTGCCCACCATTCTTGCAGGCTCAATCCCACCACGAAGGGAGAACAACAGCTTTTAGCAAGTGCAGAAACCAAAAAAGCAGCACGTGGGAGCTGTCATTTTGCTGCAGATCGCTGTTGTCTCTGTCCTTGCCTGGGAGTTGCCTGGCTTGGACCCGTGGGGGGAACTCATCACCTCTGTCAAGGGCTTTATTTATACTGTATTAATCTTCTGGTAGTGTAGAAGGAACTTAATGCTTCTTGGTGCATTTCTGATGACTGGTTTTTGAACAGTGGTTTCATCTCAGAGGAACCCAACCTCAGTTTTAGCACATGGGCTGTGGTGTCCATGGTTAAATGCATTTACACCTGCTTAAGCTTTTGAATAAGAGGATAGTGTCATGAACCTCTGAGTGACCATCCTGAACAGAGCAGGTGGAAAGCAGCCGGTCCAACCTGATCCTACATCTGGGGAGCACCAGGAGGAAAGGACAGTTTTTGAAGTTGCTTTGCATGTATGTGCTGTGTTTTTTGCATGCACATCATGAGGCTCATCATAAGCCTTATGAGCCCATCACCAATCAGCCTGGGTATTTCTTCCTTTTGCAATCCAGAGTGACACTATTCCCACTGAGTCACTGCCATGACACAGGGCTGGCTGGAAGATTGCGTTCAGGCATCCTGCACTCCTAGTGAAAGCCTCAGCGGGTTGAAATCATTTCAGATGAGCTATGAGTTTCTTGTCTCTTGGTGCTTAGTCCTTTGGCCAACACAAGTATTTTTATTCCTGGGTCCCTTTGTAAATATTGATGCCTCATTTTGTCAGTGTTTGAGAGGAGCGATGACTGCAGACATTGCTGCATATGGCTTCTGTCCTTTTGTAGCTCTCCGTGAAGTGGAGACGCAGATTTTAGGTGGGAGATAATCTAAAGGAGAAGTAAATATTTAATTCCTGTCAGTGGGAGGTTTAACATGCCTCCTGCATCTGTGGGGCGATTGGGAAAAGGAGTCATTTATAACACCTCGTAAATGTTGATTCAACTTGCATCCAACTCTTAGTCGATGCTACGTGGTCCCTAATGAGTGACATTTGTTCTGCTGCTCCCTGAATCCAGTTAACAGCTCCAGAATATCTATTTCAAACCAGTAATCTAACTTTAGGTCACTGGGGATGGCTTGCAGCAGCGCTGTGTTCCTCCAAAAGATGTAACCAGGTTATCCACTGTACCATGCTCTAAGAAAGCAGGCAGTTACTTCCCAAACCATTAAATGCTTCACTCCCAGTTTTTTTCTGTACACAGAAGTTGTCCTCATGCACTGAGACCTTTGGTACATCACTGTGGCCTCTCTCTGAAATATGGGTATCTGTGGGACAGGAGAAGAGAGCCATCCTGCAGTAACCAGGCTCAGGAAAGGGCAGCAGTGGCCCCACGGCTTTTTGAACCCCTTGGCTGCTTTCCAGGCAGTTTGACAAAGAAGGAAACATCTCAGTGCTAATTGCATTCCTGAAGGTCCCATAAAAAGAGGGCAAGAGGGAGGAGAGGCCCCAGTGGGGGCATCACTTGTTTGCCTCTAATGAAGAGAGACTGGCTAACCGGAGGCCAAGCTTCATTAGCTTCAGTGCTGCAGACCTATTTTTTCTCTAAGGGGGCTCTGCAGAGTAGAATAGCATCATCTTTACTTTGGTGCTTCTGGAGAAATTTCCCCTTAACCATCAACACTGTTATGTTGCTCCCTGTGTGGATATCATTTGTGCACTCTTCAGCCCAGGACTGTAGCTGTGCACAGGAACATTGCTACTGAGGTGTAAGTGAAGAGCACTCACTATGCTGCAGAATGTTTCTCCCTAAATACAAAGGATCTCATCCTGAAAATCCATACTGTCCAAGTGACACAATGACTGCTGACATTGGTGCAGCTTTGTCAGGTCTTTTGTGGCTTCTCCATTTTTTTAGAATTAGGCAATAAATCAGATTTGTAAATGCTCTGCAATTGTGAATCAAGCCCTGCAACTTCTCTCTAGCTCTTAAGCATCTGCTAACATCTTAACTGGTTAAGACGACTAAAGGTTGTAGCTGGCTAAAGCATAGTGAGATGGGGATGCCTCAGAGCACAGAAACCAGGAGTCTGGCCTTGCTTGCTGGTACAGGGCTTTCAGGGACACAAAAAGCTTGGGTCGGGGATAAAGCATCAGGTGTCAAATTTGCAAATACCCGCAAGTGCCAGAATCACTTCTGAAATGGGATTTAGGAAGTGACAGCTCACTGATAATCTGTGGCTTATTTCCCAGAGAATAGCCAAACCGACATAAGATGCGGCTCCAGCTGCCCTGCAGAAACCACTTCAAAAACTGCTGAGGATGTACAAGTCTTCAGTATTTCTTCTGAATGCTTCCCTTTCTTGGTTTTATAAAATGGGGAAGCGCTGTGAGGTTTTACCCTGTGCTAAGGTCCAGTGAGATGAGGCTTTTCTGTCTTTTAACACAGCCTCAAACTAGAAATCTCACTCCTGCTTCTGCAGTTTGTTTTTGGCATTCCCTGTCCCAGGCACTGTAGCGGTGTTTAGCACCGCTGTGTTTGCAGGTCTGTGGGATGATGTGGGACTGTGATGACTTCAGTACTGGCACAGCAGTTTTTGGCTGTGCAATAGGGTCCCACTCTGAGACCAGTGCTCAGGTTTGATGGCACTGCTTGTATCTGTACCCTTGAGTTTCTAGTGGGTTCTGTTACCATGCAAATCACTGTGCTCATGAACACATCTTAAGAAATAGACTTTTTTCCCTACTTACCTTTGTAGTTGTTACTCAACTACAGTGGCAGTGCCTGAATGGAGGATGCTGGTGTGCAGTTAAAGGCTCAGATGTGAGGATAAAGTTGATCCAGCTTTAACACTTTTTTTATTGTCTTGATTCTCTTCATTCCTAGTGTAAAGTTTCTACCAGAAGCTGCTGTTAAGAAAGAAATGGGTAATATTTGATTTATTAACCTTTGAAGTGCAGGTTATGGACTGAGTGTGGTTTGGGGAGGAAGGGGAGCTTGCCTGTGCCCACTGCCTGTGGTGATGCCAAGGAGTGGGAGATGGTATTGAGTAAATTTAGCCCCTGCTAGAAAGGAAGAGAGTGGCTTGTGGAAGAAAGAGAATAGGGAACAGAGCCTAAACCACATCTGCAATGTTTTCTTTTAAGTCATGTCAAGTCCTGTCATCTTTAGGCTTTTGATTTGGGGAATTGAGTTTTTCTCTTTTTAATTTAGATTGTGTAAAAAGTTGGAATCTAAGGACTGTCCAGTAAAAAAGGACCTGAAGGGGAGAGGCAAAAGGACCATATAAGATGTGGAGGTTAAAAATAATCCTTTGTTTGATGATAACTGCTTGTGTGGCTGTGTGATTGGGAGCATACCTCTACCATCATTTTAAGGCTTATTTTGGTGATAGAGGGTGCAGTGTCAGCTCAGGTCACTATGATGCAACCTTGCATTGCCAGTTGCTTCATTAATGATCCCGGTTACTAGCAGCAGGTGGGAAGTTCATGGGAGGGGGTCAGGCGGTGACTGTATGTGCTGTCAGGACTGTAGAGCATGGGAAGGTGGTTTGGAGTGAGCTGAATCTGGTAGCCTCTAAGCCCAAACCATTTTCCATTAGGACTGTAGGACTATGAGTGTCTCTTTTCCCCACCAAACAGCAGGGTAGAGGGCAGTGAGCTGAAAACCATCCGAGGGTGGGCTAGAAAACAGAGAGGTATGTAAGTGTCATCATGCTGTGTGCATCACTGGGTACCCATCACTCCTTCTTAGTAGCCAACAAACCTCATTTCAGGCACCTTGAGGTCTCCTGCTTGCAGAGGTGCTGCACAGCCTGGTGGAACCTTATGGCCAGAATAAAAAGGAGATAGCACTGCAGCAACCTCTCTCTTAAGATGTGGTCAAGGACGGGAGTGCTTGTGTCTGGTGTCCCTGCTGGGTGGGCATCCCTTGCCAGCTGACATCCCCCCTCCACCTGTGAAACATTTTGTTTCAACAAGAATAGACTGCAAACATTGAGTAAGAAACAAATCAGATGGGGGACCTCCACTTTCCTCTTCTTTTTTTCAGGGTTAAACTGCAAAGCTGAATGTGTCCCACTTTATCACATGGGTTAGTATGAAGAAATGTAAGGTTTAGGTCAGCTCTGTTTGCTCACATCCTGTGGGTCCGCCTAAAGAAATGTAAGGTCCAAGTCAGCTGGCATGGTTGAAATGGGGGTTAATTAGAAAAGCAGTCAACTGAATACACCTGCATTCCTCTCTGACCAACACCACTCTCACCCTGCACACATGCTCCCTGCAGATGCTGTTTGGCCTTGTGTTCAATGTAATTTGCCTGCATCTTAGCACTAAAAAACTCCTTATTGCTTTTTTTTTTTTCCAAAGTGTGTTTGGGTAAACCGGATTTTTTCTGATGTCAGTTGTTAATATTCCTTCAATCCTGCTTGACCTCCTGCAGAGCGTGGGGGCTCCCGTGAAACATTTTGGAGAGGCAGGGTGTGATTGCTCAAGCAGTGATTTGGAAAATGTTTCCACATGCAGGGAAGGAACTGTGGAGGAACCTGCTGGTGCTGTCATGTGTGGGATGTTGGCTTTTAGGGCTCTGGCAACAGAAGCTGGTGGACAAGCCTTGGGGTCATTCCAGGCTGCTTCCCACAGTGCCTTCCTGAAAAGCTGAGTCTGGCCATGCTTGATCTGGAGACAGTGAGTTCTGAGAGCAACACTCGAAACCTCTCAGCCTTTAATGGGGAATGTCACTGAGAATCTCACCCCTCTTTACACAGTGTGAAGAGGATGAGAAATCACAGAAATGCATATGGGACATGCTTATCCATTGTGGGCAGCACGTGCTGCTCTGTGTTTGCATTGTACCCTGTGCTGGGGTGGCACCTTCTGTGATGGGAAGCATTGGTGCCCAGCCATGGGCTCCCAGATAATTTGAAAGGGTGGAAAGAGACTCCCCAGCAGGTGTGTGAGTGGCTGGCTGGCTTCATCAGCCCTCTTTAGCAGTGTTTGATTTTATTCTTGCAAGCAAAGGGCTCCTGTGCATCAACAATTATTGTTTAAGAGAGCTAGAGAGAGGCAGGGAAATGGGAGAACTGACACCTTGATGTGTTACTGCTAACTATTGACACCTGTCACCATGTGTCAATGAATTGTTTGTTACATGTAACAGAGAAGATAGGGAGGATTTTCATTTGAAACACATCCTCTACTAACACAGGTTTTCTGGGTCACGTGGATGGCCTTTGGCTCAGGCACTAGCTTCTTCCTCTTGGCAGTCCTACATCAAGAGAGATGGGCGACGTGTAAACCACCATCTCAGAAGGGGCCTGTCTTTAATGTTGTCTCACTGGTGTCTCTGCAGTCAGCCTCTCAGTCTTGAGAGCTCCTTCACTCTTTGCAGGTGGTTTTGAGGTCTCTCTGCTTTAAGCTTCCAAATTCAGCAGTGTGTCTCATGTGTTTTTGAGTGTGCTCATCTCCAGGAGCTGTGTCTCATAGCCCTAGTGCAGAGAGGGGCTGAGAGATGGGTGGGAGGTGTTTACACCCCAAATTTCATCTTTATGAAGTCTCTATTTCCCTTGCACACAAATCCTTGGTGGCCTTTTGGAGGTGCATGGGGGTGACTCAGTGCATGTATTTCCTCACATCTCCAGTCCTTGGGAGGTTCCTGAAACCTCCCTGCCACTTCCCCCCTTGGGCATCATTTCCATCCTTCCTTAGTCTCTCTCTTCTACTTCCTTCCCAAATTTATTTTTTCCCCTTTGACCTGGTTTCTGTTCTCTTTCCAGTGTAGTCCTGAGACATGTGCTGCTCTCCTCCAAGAGCATGCACCTCCCCATCCCACTCTGTGCCTATTGAAAAGGCTGAAGATTCGAAAGGATTCAAATGGCCTCTGTACTGGGGAAAATGGCATGGGGTGACCCTTGCCCTCTGGCCATGGCCTGTGAAAGCATGGCCAGTTCTTGTAACTGTGACATATAAAAATGCCTAGTTCCCCCTCTGGTTGCTCTGCTAATGACCTGCTGAATGTTTCAGGTTAGAAAAGGCTGCATTTCAGTGCAGATGGATGGTTCCTAGCTAGAATTGCTTCATGTATATGCTCCTCTGCATTTCTTTCCCAGTAGAAAAATGCAGTATTAGGTATTATACCACCAGGCATTACAGTTACATCATTGCCTGTTAAATATTACTGATTAAATTTAGATTGGATATAAGGAAGACGTTCTTTACTGTAAGGGTGGTGAGGCACTGGAATGGGTTGCCCAGGGAAGTTGTGAATGTTCCATTCCTGGCAGTGTTCAAGGCCAGGTTGGACGAAGCCTCGGGTGGCATGGTTTAGTGTGGGGTGTCCCTGGCCATGGCAGGGGGGTTGGACCTAGATGATCTTGAGGTCCTTTCCAACCCAAACCATTCTATGATTCTATGATTATTTGGGATTTGGCCATGATGATCCTTACAAGTCCCTTCCAACTCAAGATATTGTATGATGTTTGCATGGATTTCTCATGAGACCACAAATGTTTTTTCATTTGTGTTTCTGCTCAGTGATGTGTTTATTCTCTGTCTCCCTTTCTGTTTCTGGCAGCAGGTATACCCTGCCTGCTCTACCGGGCTTACCTCAATGGTTTGTGTTGGTTGTTCACACTGTAACAGCAATTGAGTCAAACTTTCTTTTGCCAGCATATTGCATATTGCTTTGGCAGAGTTTCCATTCCATTCCTGGCATGAAAGGGCAAAGCCGCCCTTTCTTACTCCTCCCTTCCCCCCTGGCCTGACCCTCATTGCTGTCAGTCTTGCAGCTCTTCCCAAATCTGGCAGCAGCTCCTTTGAGGACCAACCAGCACACAGTGCTGCTGTTCCTGCCTCTTTTCACTGGGGTTCCTCCTTGTCCCTGAGCGGACCTTTTGCAAGCATTAATGCATGCTAATGAGGCATTAAATGCCAGGGCAGAATTAAAGAATAAAGAAGTGACGTCTTTGACATCTTTACAGGAGCCAGAGCTCTGTCTGTGGGTCTTTGCTCTTAAAGAGGCACAGCATGTGGGTCACAACCAGAGGTGTCACCTGATGGTGCATGTATCAGGTATACCCAACCCACCCTATTCTGCTGCAGCTGCCCCCTCTCACAGCCAGGAACCACATATCTCAGAAAGTAGAAAGCTCCAAAGTAAAACCAAGATGAACTTTGAAAACACAGCTCATCACCTCCTTGCTCCCCAGAGAGGGGTCTTAGAACACTCGCTTAAATGCTCTGCCTCTGTGGTGAGCAGCTCACTGAGTTTGTTGTTTGCATTGGGTCCTTCTGATGACAATAATTAACAGAAATAAACATTTGGAAATGAATGCTGCATTTGGGGTTTAGAGGCAGATGAAAGTCTCAGAGCAGCATGTGAGTGAAATTCTGGGCCTCTGCATTACTTGTTGACATGCACTGAGAACCTGTGAATTTTGCTTAGTTTGGTTTAAAAAATTGAATTTAAAGAATTGACCCGAAAGAGAAGTGCAGCACAGGCTGAAGGTTCATTCTTCCTCTTTCTTTTTTTGTCATATTTGAATTATATTCTGCCTTCTTTCAGCTTCTTTGGAAAGGGAGAAATCTTTTCCAAAACCATGGACCTTTGGTGAACTTGAACCAGATTATGTGTTTGCATGCAAATACAGAACTGGGCAAGGCTCCCGTGGCACTGGATTTTGCACAGAAAGACTCTCTCTCTCTGCTTTGGAGCCCACTCCTCTCTACAAGGTCCAGCTGAAAGGGCATTCAGCACACTTGGGCTTTGGCAGGGTGGGAATTAGCCTGCTTTGCATTTGAAGGATGGACGCGAACCATAGAATTTGGCCCTGGAGTCCAGGCATTTGTGATTGTGCAGCTTTGTTTTGAAGCCACATTTTATTTTAAGAACAAATCTGGAGGCTTTTTGGGTTTGAGCTTATAGGAGCCTGCTCAGGCACTGGAGTGGGAGGATGAAGCTCATCCTTCCTGGACGCACCAAGGGTTGTGGCACTGTAGCTTTTCTCAAGACCTTTTTCTGCATTTCATCTACCTGTGTGCTCACTGTATGTCCCCTCATGTTTCTAAATCTTCCAGAGCCTTCATGGTGGCAAAAGCTGAAAGCTTAATGTAGAGTTGTATAAGCAGACCTGGGCAAAGAGATGGGCCAAGAAGGTATATAACTGGGGGAGAAGCTTCTGGTTCTGAACCCGTGGCTGATCTATCAATCTATCTTGGCAGGGTTGAGAGAGCCAAGTGGAAACTGCTCTTTGTCAAACAGTTTTCTTTGTCAGGCTTTTTGGGAGAAAATAAATGAATGGGAGGAGCTGCACTGAGGGTGTTTTGTAAGCAGGTCTCGCCTGTATCATCTGTAAGGGGTCTGGGCAGTTGGCTGGGAAGAGAAGCACTGCAGTGGGAAAGGCATTGGTACACCCCATGGGAGGCCAAATAAACTGTCAGGGAAGGGAGATGGGATGGAGGTTGATAGAAAAGGAAAGTGGCACAGAGCCCTTTCTCAGTTAGAGGATTGGAAGGATAAAGGAGGGGGAAAAACAGGATTCACACACACCTCATCTGGCTTGAGGCATAATATGAATTGTTAGCAGGTTTTGCAGTACCTTCCATATCAGGTTCTTAAGGGGTGACAAAACCAAGGATGAGCATGTGCCCCATTGGGTAGAATGGTATTTGGACCCACGGCTCAAAAGGAATCAGTGCAACTACCCTGATTGCCCAGGCTTGAGAAGAAGAGCTATGTCTCTGGGAGGATCTGGCAGCAGTTCTCACCCTGTATCACTCCCTGCATTTGGAGTAGTGTTGGCAGCAGCACCTAAAAGCTCCGGTTCCCAGCTCTGGGTGTCCATCCAAAAGGCCACGTGTGGCAGGCTCAGCTGAGGCGCTAACGTAACCAGAAGTCAAGAGATCAGTGGAGTGCTGAGCTTACCTAAAAACAAAAAAAAAGAAAAAAGGAAGGCTTATTTTAAGTAATACAGCTTTAGATCTCCTTCAGGAAATGACTCCGCGCTGCCGGTTTTGGTTTTCTGGTGTATCATCAGCCGTATCTCGTGATTGCATTTCAGCTTCCCTTCTGCAGCAGAGAGAAGGAAAATGAAGGAAGGCTGGCCAGGGCTGCCACAGGAAATCTGCCTGCCCCTGATCACTTTCAGCTACCTTCATGAGACAGTTTCCAAAGCCCTGTTTTCGTTTAATCCAGAAGTTCCCAAGTGAGTGAGAAACTAGGGGGCTGAGGGCTTTCTATAATGGCAGTGCTGTGACATGAGGGATGCTGGCGGTAATGTGGAGCTGGTGATGGGGCTTGTGGTACCCAGGCAGCTCAAGCATGTATTTATTCCTTCACATTTGGTTTCATTAGGTTGCTACTCTGGTGCTATTTCTGATGATTTGTGAGCTCAACCAGCACCAGCATTGAAGTCAAGACTTATTTAAAGCCTTGTCAGTTCTTGGACAAACCCATATGCTTCAGGATATAAACATCTGTTGAAATTAATACAATGGAAAGATGCACACAGATCCATGGCATCTGGTGTAAATAACACACAGAAAAGAACTATTTACTTATTATTAGCCTCTTAGTGTTGGTTTTGTTGTTTCAGTATTGCACTGTGGATAAATGAGCATAAGGGAGCTCTCTTCTGGTGTGAATGAAGGCAGTTGGTGGATGCATTTCAGTTTACACAGAAACCTTAGACCGTTGACATTTGGCTGTCTTTGTTTATATAGTAACCTCCTTTTCACAAGAGGTTGTTCTATTTGTAGACTCCAGGACTTGGGGATGCTCCTGCCAACCTGCCACCCGTTTTCCCTGTCAGACTGGTGTGACCTGGGGAATGAATCCTAACTCATGCCCCAGTATTTAAAATTTCCTGAGCTCTCCATGACTTCTAACAGTGCCAACCATCTGGCAGCAGAACTGTGCCATGAACCAGAGCTGTGCCGCAGGCAGGCTGCCTCACCTTGCCTGGCCTGTGAAAGTGCAGCTCTGGCTGCTTTGAGTCATGGAAAGAGATCAGTGGGAAAGTCGATGATTTATTTGCCTGAACAGGCACTCTCTCTTGCTGTAGCCTTTTCCCAAACGGAAAGGTCTACATTTTCCAAGTGTTCAGAGCCTTCTTCCGCTGCCCTGCCTCCTCCCAGTCAAAATGTGCCATTCGTGGAGCCTCCTCTGCAGACATCAAGCACTTTTTGCTGAGTGACTGGTCTGGTGCTATACTGATATTCGGGCCATGCCCTGTGTCAGTAGGGTTTGACCGCTTTCTCACAAGCAGACCTTTTGGGTTCATCCATCTCTGGGGAGTACAACGTGTGGTTTCTGTGCTGGGGCTCTCTGGGTGATGGCTACGGTGGCCAGGTCTCATTAAAGGGGTGGCAGCAGGGAGTCTGGAAATTGCTTGCCATAACTCATTTCTCTTAATTGGTTTTCCTGTGGGGTTTTTGTGGGTTTTTTTGGTTTGGTTTGAGTTTGTTGTTTTGGGGGTTTTTTTCAAATGAGTTGTTCAAATAACCAAAAATGACAAAAGCCCAGCATTTTGAAGGTCCTGACCCGAAGCCTGTATGTGAGCGCAGAGGCACAAATATAACTGCCTTGAATTAATAGGAACAAAATGCACTATGATCCTTTCCCTCCCAAGTGCTCAGAAACCAAGAAATTGGCTTAAAAATACTGAGGATTATATTTTTCTTTTGTGATAGGCACATTAACTTAATTTTCTAGAAGGTGGGGAAAATAGGACTGTTGGAGGGGCTTGTTTCTCCCTCTCCATAAAAGCTGGTACCTTTCATTTTTTATTCTTTCTTTCAAAAGAAAGCTGGCATTTTTGCACAGTTTTATGGTCCCCAGAAGTAAGGGGCTTTAGGTGAACTACTTCCTATCCAAAGACATAGTGACAGGGCTTTTAGTGCATTGAATTTCAGACCTCTTGGTGCAGCAGTGGTCTGTGCAGTTCCTAAAAGGCAAACAGCTATCTTGGAGGGCAGACAGTCTGTCCGGCCAAGCACTTGACCGCTGTGGGGTCACACTCTGCAGCCTGCTGTCAGGAAGCCTGGGATGAAATCAGGGTCAGAGGCTGGAAGTTTCTGCCCAAAGCTGCTGCCCTGATTCCTACTCACCAGCAACAACCCTGCTCAGGGACTGGGGCCACGGCACACAGTCCTGGTGTTGGGCAGCCAAGCCAGCTTCGCACGGTGCCGGAGTGAGGGCAGAGAGGATTTGCAGCTGTCGTCCCATTGGGCAGCTGAGGAAGACAGGCAGACAGCTGGGGTGAAATGAGGACAGCTGGACATCCTGACAGAAGGTGCCGGAGTGACAGTGAGATGTGCTGCCGAGCCGGAACATGGCAGTGCGATGGGGATGTATTTCAGAGAGAGGCAGAGGGACCACCCGGGCTGCGGGTCTAGGTCCACCTTTGTGGCCCCCTTGGCAAGAGGGTGCCTCCAAGCAGTCTTGCACCTCATGGCTCCAGCCCTGTGGATCCCAGGCTACCCCAAACTTAGTCTCTGTTTCTGCTCTCCCCTTGCGGAAGCATTGCTTTCTTCTGCTACACCCTCCCAGCATGTTTCTGCAGCCTCCCCAACATGCGTTTCCTTTTAATCTCCCCCCCCCCCCCCACCCCCGAAATCGAGAGCTGGCTGGAAAGTATGTTATCAAATTCAGGGGGAGCATTTCATTTCCAGTTAGATCTGGATCTTTTAAACATCTTTGCTTGTCTCATTTCAAGGATGGGAACAGAAGAAAATACCTCTTGTTATGTTTGGAGAACATAATTGACGTCTTTTGGCTTCACAAAGCAGCTTTAATAGAGAACATGCAAACACAAAAGGTTGAAGGAGGTTAAAGTCCAGGGTATTGTCCTGCACCATGAGACTTCTAGTGCAGAGGTGTGTTGAAACACACCCTCCTTGAAGACTCATTTTCATGTTGGAAATGAAACTAGGAAGTGAAACTAGGTTCATCATCAGCATAGTGATGGAAAGCTTCCTGCAGACATGATCTTAGATGGCATACAGGCTGCATCACCACAAAGTGTGACCGTAGGATAGCTGAGGCTGCAAACATGCAGCACATTTTTCTGCTAAATATGAGTACCAGGTAGCACTATGCACTCTGTAAACCTCAGCTCTGGGTCACCGTCACCGAAAGGCTCACTGCCACATTGCCTCAAGGATCCTCTCGGGTTGTGTCCTGAGGAAGACGATGGAGTGAAGTCCCATCTCTGGTGCTCGAGATGGACGTTGAGAAGTAGGATGACTTTCGCCACAGCCATATGAGGAATAAATGTATCACATTAAACATGTATTTCCAGTCTTCAAGCTGTGTGGGAGGTGGATGGAGAGCACCAGTAGTGAAGATCACGGCGCTTGGAAGACTAGCTACTCACATGCTGATGTGGTGAAAATTGTAACATCTTTGCTGTTAAAGGTCAACGTGGAAATTCCCACTCTTGGCACATTCCCCATGATGAGCTTCAGCCAGTGACTTCTTGCCTGTTGAGCCAGTGTGGCCAAGGCAGAAAGCACATTCCAACATGTTTTTAAATTTTAAGCTCACACCCCACACTTAGTCACCATATAGAGGGCTTTTCTTCATCCCTTTCAGTAAACAAAAACACTTGCTTTAAGATTATGTTTCTTATTTTTTCTGATAGCAGGGGTTTAATAGGATGCATTATTTGGAAATGGCTATTTCCCTTCCCCGGGACAATTGTTCCAGGCTCCATACCCAGCCTGCCAGGGAATTAAAGGGATGGGCTTCCTATTTTATAGCCTCCTACACTGCACTGGCACTGACAGCTTTAACAACTAAATCATTTTATGGTCCAGAGACATATTTCTAATGGATCCACATCTTGTGCTAGGCTCTGTGGTGTTCTCAGAGAACTGAGATAAAGCTGATGGTACAGGGACTCTGAACAAAGGGTGGCTGCAACCCAGATTGAGACCATGGGGCAGTGTGAATGCAGTCAGCTCGCTTCTCTTGGCTCTCACAGCTCAAGTTCAAGTGTGAGCATATTTACTAGAAGCCATATACATGGATTCCCAATGCCAGCTGCTTTGGATTCCTTGAAATAGTGCCCATTTAAGAAAACCATGATTTATAGCTAATTTGGACACATTCATTACCATGGAGGTACAAAATTCTGTGCATGAGAGCCTGATTGCTTGAATTAATTGTGAATAAAAGCCAGCCACCCCATTTGGTTTGCTTGTGAAGCGGAGGGCGCAAGGGGTCCCTGCTCTGCAGCTGTACTCTGAGCAGCAGCGGTGGTGACAGTAGCTATATCCACGGGCTCAAAAAAGGAGCTTTGTAGGGAAGGAGCAAACCAAACCTGCTTGTACAGACGTCTAGGGAAAGAGCAAGGCTGTCGTTGTGAAGGCAAACAGAGCAAAAGACTTTTAATCTCCATCAGATGTAGGCAAGGAAAGAGGTCACCTCTAGAGATCATGTAAACATAATCTTCTCTGTCTGGTAATGTTTGAGTTTGCAGGCTGAGTCCAAAGCAAATGGTGGGAGTGCAAAGGAGGTGGTAGGAGGGCAACTTGTGATGCACTGGAACATATGAGATGCCTCGTAAAACAGAAGGTGCTCCCGTGACTTTTGGCAAGGGATATAGCTTGACAATCCACAGCCGCTCTTGGAATGATGGGAGATCAGTGGGTTTGTGCCGATGAAAGGAGCATGCTTATAATTTATCCTGTCTGAGGCACTTGAGGCTGTTTCCAGTGGGAAAGCTGAAGCTGTAATTAGGTTGCTGATGAGCATCGTATACAAACCCTTCAGCTCTATGAACTGTGCCTTCAAAGGCATCCCTGCTCCTAGCGACTGACCAAGGAGGAATTCAACCAGTATTTCCAATCAGCTGATGGATGCCTTTCTGAAACCAGATGCTTGGCAGCCAGCCACTTCACTTACCATCACTGAAAGCCTTGAAGCCTGTTGACTCAGCCAGTCGCTAAACCCATAGCTGCAAGGGGACGCTTCAGTAGAGGAGTAGATCTATTTCTTCATCTGTCTCTGCTGTGAGCTGCCCTAAGCTACTCTATGGGGGAGGTTCAGCTGGTTCAGCAACCTTGATGGTACGCTTGGGACACAGGAGAAGTCTTGCTTGGACACAGGAGACATTGCTTGTTGATTTAATTTTTTTAAGGTATTTTAAGGTTTGGGGGAGTACTTCTTAAGTAAACCTATTAGGAAAGAAGGGTAGGAAAGACCTTATGAAATGATCAACGTGTTAGGCTTTTTGCTGCTACATCCTGGGCTCAAAACCTCCAAGGAACCACAGCTCCATTTGCATTTTCCTATCTCTTGATGTAACAGAGAAAAGAATAGATTAATTCATACAAAACACCAGCCAGCCCAGTAAATGTGGAAGCCCTGATCTTCAGAGCTCAGAGTCCACAGAAGGCAGGGAAGTGTGGAGGAGGAGGAAACTTCATGTCAAGTAGTGTGGCCTGAAGAAGGCTAGGCTGGAAGCAGGGCTCAGGGCCCTACTTACTGGTACAGTGGCTCTACTAGCAAAACCTGTTGCAAGACTGAGCAGAACACTGGCTGCAGTCTGGCTGTGCCACCTCCTGTTCACCTCCTGCACTGAGCAGGGAGACTGCATTGACTCTGCTACATCCTCTTGTGCCCTGAAGTATTCATCTGCCCCTGAGATGAATGAATGTCATGCTCTGAGATGGACATATCTGCTTTGAGAATCAGTATTTCAAAAGCTGTTGCTAGGTCCCCTTCATCGTCCTGGATAGTTTTGCTATTCCAGTGGCTGTGGAAATCATGCTGCTGCACATAACCCTCCTAGCGTAGCTGAAGCCTTCAGGTAGGTGCATGAGTGAAGTCAAGCAATGCGTAAGAATCACTCATTGGGCACCAAGTGATAGAGTTTCTGCTAGGCTTTTGCAGAGGTGGATGGTGTAGCGCTCTGCAAAGCCCAGTTACGAGGTGCTGGGCACTGGGGGGCAGAGGTGGGAAATATTCACTCTGTGAGTAAGAAAAGCTCACAACAACATGCTGCCAAAACGTGCTTCCAGGTGCTAATGTTTGCTTCATGGTGCCAAGCACTGACTGGGGACAAACCAGGAGGGTGTAAAATGGCACCCTGAAAAGAGGGGGATACTTGAGGGCCTTCATCTGGAGACAGGAAAATAAGAAGGTAGCAAGTTTGACACCTGGCTGGGGCATGCAGTCTTTACCCTAATTGTGTTTGAGGTCTGCAATAGTAGGTGGTTGTTCCTTGTGTGGACTTGGGGTGAAAGTCATCTTGCCCAGCTGAGGGCTGTCTGCTCGAAAGGGAGCTGCTCTGTTCTTCCCATGATCACCATCACTGCTAGTACTTCCCAAGAGCAGTTTGTGCCCCTGTCCTGGTCTCCTGTTCCCAGGAAGGGAAAGATGCCCATTTGTCTTGAGTTACTATAGCAGGAAACTGGAGAAACTGGTAAGTAGGTATATTTTGCTGCTAAATTTAGATAGATAGTAATTTGATATCTAAGTGTTTACTGTCACCATCTCTTTGTTGCTATGCCATAGCAGCTTTTCTTGCCTGGGATACTGGTGACACCTCCCCTCTGCTCTTGCCTTCAGGCCATGGAGAGTGTCACTGCGGGGAATGCAAGTGCCATGCGGGTTACATCGGGGACAACTGCAACTGCTCCACTGAGACAGATGGCTGTGTGTCCAGCGATGGGCAGATGTGCAGCGGCAGGGGCAGCTGCATCTGTGGGAAGTGCCAGTGCACCGAGCCAGGGGCTTTTGGAGAGACGTGTGAGAAGTGTCCCACCTGCCCAGGTGTCTGCAGCACTAAAAGGTACTCATGGTGGAGTTCAGAAGGGACGTCTTGCTGGTGGGAAGGGCAGCACTTCGATTCCTGGGAGACTTTGCAGCTAAGGGGTTACTCCTGCTTCATTAAACAGGGGTGGTGAGCCCCAGGCAAGCCTGCTGCAGATCAAAGCCCACAGTAAGCAACCTGAAAGTATCCCAGGTAGAGAAGCAACAAGTGTTGTTGCCAAGTCCTCATGGAGGTTCGTGTCCCTCTTTGTTTCCAGTGCTGTCCCACTCTGCAGGAAAGGCTGACAACCCCAGTTTTGCTGCACCCTCATCTGCAAATGTCTGGGCCCAGAGAGCTGCAAGCTGCAGAGGAGGGGAGGATGGGTATGACTGTCTGCCTCATAGCAGCAGAGGTGCCCTGGGCATCAGCTTCAGTCTGGTGCAGAGCAGCAATGCTGTATGCATTGATGTCAGGCAGGATGGATTTTGTCATAGCTGATGTGAAGCTCTTGACATCCAAAGGGCAAACAGACCCCAAACCTACCAGCTACTTTGTACCTCATTGATTCTGTTCCTAGAATCTTGAGATGGAGATGCTTGGCCTTGAAGTTGCTTTTACTTTGTAGTGCAGATGTGCATTCTCCAGACCAACACGCAGGAAGTCACTTTCCTGGGGTGAATCGCTGTGTTTATGTAGTTTCCTATGGGTGCTTCATCTTCCTCTCCATGTGTCTTTTTGCAGGGATTGCATTGAATGCAAGCTGTTTAACTCAGGAAGACTGGCTGATAACCAAACCTGCCAAAAGCACTGTAAGGATGAGATCATCACCACTGTGGATGTTCTTGGTAAGTAGGCAGCAGCAGGACTGCAGGCGGTGAGAGCCAGCAACTGTGGCATTTAGTTCCTTTTAACCAGACCAAGACCCATCTGGAACCTCAGCGTTTTAAAATGTATGTGTATGTAGGATGTATATGTGGTATTTGTGACCCTCCTTATGGGCTGTAATAGAGGTCAAACAAACCCCTTTGATTCTAAATAACATCTTACCGTATCTAACCCTTTCTGCCAGTGCGAGGAGCAAAGACAGTGGGATGAGATCAGATGAAAGAAGATTAGATGAGCCGTGGGAAACTGCTAAAGAGCAAAGTATCACCCCAGAAAGACATTCTCTAATCTTCTGAGAATTTGTGTTGGAAGAAGTGAGCTTGTAAGAAAGCAAAGCTGTTTTGGAGACAATGATTTCTGCTTTGGTGGAACTGACTGCTAAAAGCCTCTCTGGCAAGCTCTTCTCCTGCCCTTTGTGTTCTCTTCTAGAGGTCACCCCAAATGTGCATCCCTCAGCCGATGACTTTTACCCCTTCTTTTCAAGCTCCATTCTAGGAGGCCCTAGTTGTTATTTAGGGGAATAGAGAGGATCCAAACTTGTGACAGCTTTAATTGCAATCCTGACCCTGGCCTTGGAGAGAGGGCTGGAGATCAAGCAGGGATAAATTACTGTCCACATTTGACATTTCCTCCTTTTCCCATAGTTTTTAGAGGTAGGAGTGTTCCACCTCACTTGTCCTTTCTCTCCCTTTCTCCTAAGCTGCCTGCAGGCAATGTTTTTCCCATTGACTCCTCTTGTATCCAGCATCTAGGTTTTGAATTACAACCACTAGGGTTTCCTACCTTTCCCTTTGGGAGATTTGCTGTTGTTCTCTCCATCCTTGCTGCAGTTTAGCAGGGAGTGCACCTATACCAGCACCCTGAGAGAGGTTACAAGGCACTTCGAGATCATATAAAGCTCCTTTCTGATGTCTGGCATGCCTGTGTTTCTTAGGAGCTACCAAATACTGGGGATTAAAGCTCAGTTCTCCTTCCTGGGTGTTGCAGCATTCCTAAAGCCAGCTTTTGTGCTGACTGCACCCTGGGAGGTGAGGCCTGGCTGTGATTTGCCAACTCCCTACATGGCTTTCAGAGAAAAACACAGCCAAATTTCTGGTTTGAGACATTTTTGAGAATTATGCTTATTCAATTCAGCTACTGCAGTCACATTGCAGGTGGTGCTGAGTTCTTGGGAGCTCAGGGCACCAAAGGATGTGAGATCAAGGCTTGGAGATCAGGGCTGCTAGAGAAAGGGGTAAAGCAAAATGTTCCTAGAGAAAATGCTTGGGAGTTGTGAACTTCTTCGCAGGCAGACTCAGCCAGATCCTAGTGCTCAGGTGTTTTTGTGTTATGTAGCACATCTTAGAAGGCCCTGCTGAGAAGCCAGACACTGATATTTACCGTGGAAGACATAAGTCTGCATTGTCCTGGCAGTGGAGGATGGGATCTTCTTAAATACCAAGTTGTGATGAACACACCCTGGAAGACCCCAAGGGCCTTTTGGCTCTGGGTATGAAGCAACCAGTGCTTCAAAGCTTTGTAGAGCAGAGGCATCTCTTGGAATCCAAGCCAGAATGATGCATTTTGGGAGGCTTATATGACTTGTATTGGACTTTGCAGGATCTCCTTTGGTTCTGCAGTATTACATTTCCATTCCTGATAGTTCCAGGGTGGAGCTTTCAACACGAGGGGAGCATGACAGGTCCAATACTGAGCTAAACCTGCCAACAGCACACATCAGTGAACCTGAAAGCACCTCACTCTGTAGATGTGTGATCTCTCTCAAACACAGCGAAGACCAACAGAGATAATTACTATCAAGACTTTATTCACCTGTATCTTTTAGAAGAATAATGGTGCAAGGATGGGATTGAAAGCGGAGGATTGAAAGTGAAGGATATTAATCTTTTGACTGAAAGCAAATCAAAGGCATTGAAAGGAAACACAGTCAGACAGGAGAGAGATAAGAGGCTGAAACAGAAGTAGTTTTTAGTATGATCGTTTTTCAGCATGACAGGCATGGATATGAGTGCAGTGAGCTACGGGAAGCACTTTCCAGGTGCCTAAGCCAAGGTCACGTCTTTGCTGGACAGATAGACTGAATGCCCAAATCCCTTCCTTTGCCTTGAAACTCACAGCCCAGGCAGGCCTACAGAGATGTGCCCCTGCAGAGATACCTGGCATGGCTGGAGGTGTTGCCCTGTCACTACAATGAGGCCACCCCATGAGTGTAGCCATGCAGGGCATTAGATCTGCTGAAGTCATCCCTGGAGCTAGAGGTGCAAACCTCAGATGATGGCTTTGATAAAACTTTTTAACAGCTTTTGCGAAGCAGACTTCCTCAGGAAGCATCTTACAGTGACCAGAGCAGTGACAGGCTCTGGTCACAGTATGGTATGCCTGGTCTGTCTGGTATGTTAAACAGGCAAACATACAGTGCCCGTATGGCTATGGGAATCAAATAGTCTCCTTTCTTGCAAATCCCACGCGTCCGCACCCTCCGCTCCAACCAACTCCTTCCTTCCCCTTCCCTCCCTCCTCCTCTCGCCATTTTCCTCTTCTATCTCACTCTTTAAAAACAAACTTCTCAGCTGTTTCTGGAGCTGGAGCCATTCAGCACAGCTGAAGCACGAGCCAGCTGCGGGCTGCTGCTGCTGCTGGCCTTGTCTGTGGTCTCACAGGCTGAGCCTGAGCCCTCGCTTTCTCTTCAGCTTCCGCTCTTCAAGGAATGTAGCAAATTCAGAAGATGTCATTAATAGCCAAAGCAGGCTTGTGGGAAGGAAGCGGGTGGTGTGTGTGTGTGCGTGAAGTTGCCTCTGCTTGCCATGCAGCGTTTGCTGAGTGCCACATTTTCTCCAGCAGTAAGTCTGGACACCTCTCAGTTAGGGTTTGCACAAATCGTGATCAAACGGTTCCGCTTTCCAGGCTTCCTCCCTGTTCCTCCTCTCCCTGGCTCATGGGAAGCTCTGCTCAGCTTGTAGGGGAGAATTGTGCTGATTCTTAATATTAAACCTGCCAACTAAGTCAACCTAAGTGCCGTATTGCAGCTTTAGGCATATCCATTAGGAAGGGTGACTAGGTCAAAAATCAGGGGAACCCATGCCACTGCAAGTTCTTACGGGGAATTTAGCTTAAAAAGAAGAAATTAGGATACAAGACTTCTTCAATATTTAGGACAGGTTTTTTTATTTAAAACAAAATAAAGTTCTGCAACTCTGCATCTCATTCCAGAAACAGATGACCCGAATGCAATTCTCTGCGCCTACCCAGTGAATAACTGCGTTATGAAGTTCACCTACTTGGAGCTTGCCAGTGGGAAATCCAACCTCACCGTCCTCAAAGAGCCAGGTTGGTTCTTCCTTGGGTTTGCTTTTAATAGCACAGGGTGCTCTGGGAGAGGTGGGGGCTGTGGGAAGCCTGGAGGTTTGTGGAAAAGTTGTTTTCACTGGCTGCATGAAGGCACGCATGAGCAGATGAACTGGGATGATTTAAAGTAACATGGTTTACAGTGCCAAAACCCAGACGCAAATGCTCCCAACTTGGTGAGAAAAGGACTCTCAGAGTGAAATATGCACCTGAGCTGCCAGCATTGCTAGCAAGTGGTTGAAGGGCTTTCTGCCAGCCTGGGATGCTGAAATTAAACCCAGCCTATTTTTATAGCAAACAGCATGCCATGTACTGGTTTGGTGATACAGCCACTGGGAGAAAAAAATCCAAAGGGAGCATCTGATGCTGCTGATTAAGTTGGGATGTTAGGAAAGCTCCACACTACCTGTGGATTTCTGCATTGCCAAAGTGCTAGCTCTGGTCCAGGCAGTGCAAGGGCTGTGTCCCTGCCTCTGTGCCCTGGCTACTGCAGACAGCTGTGTTTCCAAGTGTTATTTTTGTCACGTGCAATGCAGTTTCCCAAAGCAAACCACACATGGTGTTGCAGGACAACCTGGCAAGCACCTAGCAGCAGCTTCTTGCAATCTCCTCTGGTCCTCAGAGGCACAGACCAGTACAAGAAAGACTGAGATACCACATGTTTTATTTAACTGGTGCTGTAGCTTGCACTTAATTGAAAGACAGTTGATTAACTGACAGTGATGTACTTATTTAAAGTGCCTAGAGATCACCTCTGCCCATGTGGGCCAGTAGATGAGCTGGCTTTTGCCAGAGGCACCCTAAACCTCTGTGTCCCACACGGGTCACCTGGCATTAAAACCAGGCATCACTGTTGGATGGTGGCACTGCAGCACTGCACTTCCCCGAAGCGATATGTGACATCCCAGTGACGTCCATGAGAGCTGTGCCTTGACCTGCCTCTAGCCAGGAATTCTTTAATTAAAAAACATCCTCTTGGTTTCAGAGAGGACTGTTGCTTCTCTTGATTTAGTCACTGCTGCTAGGGCTGCCTTGAGGCCATTTGCTCAGTGGCTGCCATCCAGGTCCTTACATACAGAATATACTTGCACCTCCTTTTTAGTTTACTTTTTTTACCTCCTCCCCCTTGTTACCAGCATGCAGCTCAGCCCCCAGCGCCGTGACGATTGTGCTGGCAGTGATCGGCAGTGTGGTCCTGGTCGGCATTATCCTGCTGGGGCTCTGGAAGCTGCTTGTCACCATTCACGACAGGAGGGAGTTCGACCGATTCCAGAGTGAACGTTCTCGGGCCAGATACGAAATGGTGAGCCCAGGGTAGGGGTGCTGCTGGTGTATCAGAGGGCTACTGGAGTGCACCAGCAGCAAACAGCTCTGCGGTGATGGAGAACTGTCAGGTGTGGGGAATGTGGGTGCTTATACCCTGCAGCAGGGCTTCAGGGTCTGGCACATTGCACTGCCCTTCCCCTTGGCAAGTTACAAATGCTCTGCAAAATTATACTCGTCCTTTGGTTTCATCGCATACTCCCCAGCAGTACTGAAGGGCTGAAGGAGGTAGGGGAGGAGGGACCAGGCTGCAACCGGTGACAGCCAGGTTGGTCTGGTCTGTGATGGAGCCCTTCTAAGAGGCTTGAGGTGGGGTTTGTAGCATGTGAGGATACTACCTGTGCCTGCAGACAGGACAGAAGGTGGGACTGATAGGCAAACTATGGAAAAACAGTACTGCTTTTGGATCTGAATGCACATTTCAGTCAAACCAACTGTCAAATGAAGGGGGGAATAGATACATTTTAACCAGATATGGGATTTGTTACTCATCTTTGTTCTTTTTGTCTGCTTATTTCTCCAAAGGCATCCAATCCTCTGTACCGAAAGCCTATTTCCACACATAATGTAGAGTTCACGTTCAACAAGCTCAACAAGTCTTACAACGGTACAGTTGACTGATGGGGTCTTGGTGCCTGAGACTGCTGAGGACAATTGCTTGACTGTACGTGCTGCTTCCCCACTTGAAGATGGGATCCTCTTCAGGGTGGAGAATCCCTTACGACAGGACTGGTCGATGACCAGAGCCTGTTATTTGCACAGTAAGGAGAAAAGTCTGGTTCATGCTGGAGGCACAAACGCAAAGGCAGACTCCCCGCCTGTGCTGATGGACTCCGAGCCACGTACGACTCCATACCCCAGCTTTCTGGATATATTAAACCTGCCAACTAAGTCAACCAAGTGCCATACTGCAGCTTTAGACAGATCCCTTTAGAAAGGGTGACTAGGTCAAAAATCAGGGGAACCCACGCCATTGCAAGTTGTTAGGGGGAAATTAGCTTAAAAAGAAGAGGGTGTTGGAAGCATTTGTGTAAGAAATTAGGATGCAGGAGTTCTGCAGTCTTTAGGAATTTTTTATATAAAAAACAAAATAAAACTATTGTGCATATATGATGCTGTAAGTAGAATTCATTGTTTCTTTCCTAAGCTCCCCATCAAAACTGAGGCTTGCTCCTGCAAGCAACAGTGGTGCTGCCTGATTGTTTTATTAATAGAGCCTTATCAGTCAAAGCATGGGTATAAAAATAGGAGATGGAGCTGCAGTGACTGTTGCAGAAGGTATGTTGGTTTAATACCCTGGTGTTGACCCAGGGCTGGGAGTGCCAGAAGGAGCTCCTGCTCTGTGCCAGAGGTGTTAAACAGACAGGAAGCTGGTGCAAGGCCAAGGGAAATTGGAGTTTAGGCTGAGGAAACTAAATTAAATGCCATTCCTTGAGGTGGGCAAGGAAGCGTCTGGCCTGGGTGCCTGCAGGAGCATAGCTGGGAGCACACAGCACCTCATCCAGACCTCTGACTTTTAACCAGAAGATTACTGCTGTGGGGTCTAGTGGAGCCCAGCTGGAAAAGCAGGAAAGCCCTGAGCTTTTGGCTGGAATGGGAGCTGGACAAAACCCAGTGTTGTTGCTTCACAATATACATTCTGCTTTGGTTTGTTGGGTTCCCTCCCCCCCAAAAAAAACTGTTCCCCCAGCCACATGTGTTTTGCTCTGGAGCTGGGGTTTGAGTTACCCTGGCTGACAGCTGCAGTTTTAGACCTACACAGTCTGCAGCAGGGCTGCAACCGCCAGCAGGAGAAAGAAGCCGGAGCAATTGCTACTGCTGCTCTTTATTATTTTCCCTTTATTTTGGTTTTTTTCTTGTCTCTTTGCCCTGAACAGATCATGCAATGCTCAGCTGAAGGACGCTTGCCAGGGAAAAGCAAAAACAAATGGTGTTCATTGTTTTGACTTGCTCTTCTCATTGGAAAAGGGCCATGGGCCCATCCTTCCGGGGTTTTTTTTTTTACTTTATTTGGTTTTGCCTCTATAAACAGAAGCTCTTATTTGCTCAGTATAAACAGCTCTCCTTCAAGAACTTTATGGTCCCCCCTGCTCCTACCAACAGCATTGAAGAAATGCAGCAGACCACACTAAAAATAGCTCAAACTGGAGAACTTTGGGAGCACAGCAAGTGGCACATCAGCAGCATCGGCGCTGATCAGGTTGGGGTAAAAACCCCAAAACCCAGCCCAGATGAAGCCTGTACTTTGTCTAGCCACTTGATTCCACTAAATCTGCCCTAAGAGGGGAGGAGGGTGTATTTCCTACATATTATTGAAGTACAGGCTAAAGTCTGCAGGCTGAGATGTTGTGTATCGAATACCTGTGACTAACACTGCCACCTGGGAAGGAATATCCATGGGGCACATTCAGTTTTTGTGACCATCCCACTGCCTAGTGCTAGGCTGGCAAGGTAGATTTCATTACTATCACAAAAGAAATAATAGTAAACAGTCAAAACATAATCAGCACAATTAAACAGAACAAGTTTGACTGGTAGAAGTGACTGCTCCACACAAGCTGCACTGCCCCAGCATGGGAAGGGGGAGCAGGAAGGAAAGTGGAGGGAAAAGAAGGCTAGGAATGTTTCAACCCAACTTTGCCACCCAAAGCAGCAATCTCTGAACACAGCTTTGCTACTCTTAATTCATAAGGGATCAAGCAGTTTGAAAACAAAACCACTCCTTTGCTTTATTTCCTCGCATTCTGAAAAGAAAGGAACAGGCAGTGCCTCCCTGCCACCCTTTCACTTGCAGATTACCATTCTGCTATGGCATTTCCCAGCACACTGGGTTAGTGCTGAGAGACCAGGACAATCACAGGCCAGGCACTCAAGCCGGCTTGCAAAAAGACAGGAATAGGGTTGATGCTGTCAGTGAAGAGCATCCTGCTGCATGTGGTGCTGGGCCAGCAAGCTTCTCCACAAGTTGCTTCTAAAGAAAAAAAGAGGAAGTGATGCTAAGAGCAAGAAGGCTTTGCTTTACTGTGTAAGCAGATCTGCGTTTTCACCCTTGCAAAGTTAGTGCCAAGCAGTCATGGGAATGGTGTATTTCAGTCAGCAGCAGTTCATTTGTGTCTCTAAATAGAGGCAGCTTGACCACAGCTAGAATTCCTGAATGAAAACTCCATCAAAAGGCATCAGTGGGTCACATGTGATGGAAAAATGTCCGTGCTTTGTCTGGCCAAGCTGGAATCCAGATGCCATTGCAACATCAACTCCTCTTGTTTCCCCAGCCACAGCTGGCGGCTGCTGCTGCATGGCCACTGGGAGTGGAGCTTGCCAGCACTTTTTCCCTGTGCTGCTGGTGTTTCTGGGCAAGAAAGCATCATATCGTGCCTTGGGAAAAGTCGAGACCAATGGCAGCATTATTTGCTTTCTTGGTTGTGGAGGTACACTGTAACCCTTTGCTGTAATACAAACCAGAGTGAGGCATGCCCTCTTTGCATCCCATTTGTCCCTTATGGTGGAGTGAGAAGGTGCTCAATAGCTGAAGGCAAAGACCAAGCTCTTGAAGATGAATGCCCCACACTCTTGAGCCTTGTTAACCTTGTTTCTCTAGCCACGTGGAAAGTGAAGGACGTAGAGTTTTGAGTAGGGGTCACCAAGATGCCTGGCAAGAAACACCAGAGGAGGTAACTGACTCCATCTGCAGCCCAGCAGCATCTCCTGGCCCTTATATCCCAATATCATCTTGTCGTGGTTTAAGCCCAGCCACGCAGCTCATTCACTCATTCAACCCCCCTTTTCTTGCCCTGCTCCTGCTTCCGGAGGGATGGGGAGGAGAATCAAAAGTGCAACTCCCACAGGTTGAGATAAGAACAGTTTAGTAACCAAGGTATAACACAAATCACTACTGCTACCAACAATAATAATGATACAGGAAATAACAAGGGAAGAGAATACAACTGCTCGCCACCCACCGACAGATAACTCACCCCCACCCTGCCCGACTGAGCATCGACAGACACGTCCTCCAACCCCCAGAGCACCAGCCCTTCCAGGTAACTCTCAGTTACACCCTGGGCATGCCGTGCTGTGGTATGGAATACCTCTTTGGTCAGTTTGGGTCAGGTGTCCTGTCCCTGCTTCCTCCCGGCCTCCCCTCC
>JBCJKH010053363.1:0-18616 GCA_039877255.1 Loriculus beryllinus
CACTTGTCATGGTTAAACTTCATGAGGTTGGCATCAGCCCACCTCACAAGTGTGTCAAGGTCCCTCTGGATGGCATCATAAATATGCTCTCTTCAATACAAAAGTTACATGATTATGGCTCTGCTCTCATGAGTAATCATCCTGGTCATAGTACTATTGAGGATGAAGCTGCTGAAGAGGAGCTCCCAGCAAGTACAGGAAATGTTTACCTCCCTGCAAAAACAACTTTGACCCCATGTAAACATGAAAAAGTACAGAAGTACAACTGTTTCCTCTTGATCTTGGTGACGAGCAATAGATGGCAGTGACAATACTTCTAACAAATCTTGGTCTGAAATGTACAGTCCCCTTAAACAACTCATTTTAGCTTCATTTTAATGCTGGATCTTACCCACTTTGCTGCATGAGAAACAAAGTGAGAACTTTTTTTTTTTTTTAATAAATTAGATCATTTTCTATAAACTATGCAATGACCTACAATTATCTCTCTATACAAATATTTCATACAATTCATATGTCATGCCACCGGGGATGCCACTGGGTCAGTGACACGTAACTTATAACGTACTCTGCACTATGCTGATTCCCAGCAGTCCTTAACTGATGACAGGTATAAGCGCAATCCTCCTGTACACCAAATTCCTTAGAAATTCAGAATGAGCCAATACTGTTACTTAACAAAAGGCAGAGATGCTCCTTTAAATTCCTGAAATAAACCTCTCGTGCTCATCAATTTGTAAGGCTCACTCAAAATTACCATTTCTCTTCAGACACTAGGAAACCAAATAGTCCAGAGCAGGGATAAGTTACTGCTCAAGTGTGCACTGAAAAAGGGATTCCCCTTGACCTGCCTAAAAGTTCTGTAGAAAACATTTGTACAGAACATTAAAATTAAATGCATTTGCATTTGTATTACTGAACAACACTGACAATACTTACAGTTTAAAAAATACCCCAGAAGGCACATTAGCTGCATTTGCACTTCTACTATACCAACTGCAAAAAGAGAACACTTTATACTGAGATCACATCCCATGGAGTAAAAAACCTAAATCTAGTAAGGTTTGAAAGGTTACTGGAAAGCTTCCTTCTCAGTACCACTGCTCTCCCATACAATATTTATCCTTTTTCTTCCCTAAAAATTAGCAACACTGTAATACATTGTTTGCATACACACAAACGTCATGCTAAATGCTTCTGAAAGCTATCAATACGATAGCTATTACAAGCCAAACACTTAATCTATGTTACATTTTTTTTTACCCTACATTAGCCATATTTGCTCTTGACATCTTTGGAGTGAAGTGATGGCTGAGGTGGCTGGCTGGGTGATTATCTTAAATTATTAACTCATCCCAGCCAGCCATTAACTCACAGAAACGACCAGCTGCTCAGAAGACAATACTGAATTAATAGGTTTGTGTCAGATATAGAAGATGGATTCTTACACTGCACAGATGAAGATCTGGTCAATATTAACAGACATCATTGTATTTTATTGCCAAATAATTCTCCTTTGTCAGATATTTCATTAAAAGCATAAGCAGGTGTAGCACAGATTTAATTAAAAGAATTCTGCAATAAACAGTAGGACACATCACTAAAATAGTATGTATTTTAACTGTGGTCCCTAATTAATGAATGGCCTGTAACATTATAAGCAAAGATCACAATGTGTAACCTAACTGACCTTGGGCTGAATCTACACTGATCACAAACACAGGCCTGACCTCAGGTTCTCCGTATGATGTTTGGGAAGCACAGGCAAAGTTCAAGAGTACAGTTAAACACAAAACCCTAAACCACAAACAAAAAACTCCAAACCCACAGATTTGGATATGAACTACCTAGTATTTGTATCCACAGTGGGGGCAAGAGAATGGTGAGAATGAACTGAAGGAAAAGTTCTGCATTTTCATAAGTCATCTAAATTAAGAGGTACATGCCCAGATGAAAAAATACAAAGATGGGCTTAACAAAGGGAGAGAGACACTGAAGTTTTTATAGGAAGAAAATCTGAATTTACATACCAGATCACTGGCAGCAATGAAAGAGCCTACAGTGGAGAAAGAACAGGCTAATCGATGGGACAGCAGGCTACAGTGGATGGGGAACTCCGGCTGGGACTGTTTTCTATCAGAGCAACTCAACGCTGGTTTGGGGATCATCCTCTTCATTATTCTTTTCTCAAAAGCATGTGATTGCTAATGAAGCCTGTTACTATAAAGTTAAAGGCTTTGTAAGTAGAAAGGCCTTACTGTAAATACAGAGGGACTCTGGGGAAACACAAAGGAGACAACATATAGCCAACCCAAGTGCCCATAAACAAAAAGCTGTGTTCTTCAGAACTAAGCTGAAGTGAGACCAACCATGAGAAAGATCCAAGCAGAGCCCTATCACAGAACGATTAAAGCACCTATATATGAAGTAGTTGTTGCAAAGGCAACTGTAATTCTAAGATGCAACTTCCTCTAAAGAGGAAAGACAGGACACAGATAAGACATCACGTAGGATACAGTGTTCCAGCCTGATCAAATTAATTCCTCTGAATTTTGCTCCTAGAACTGCTAGATTTGAATCTGGTCTTTCATTCAACTTTGCACAATGTACGTTGGGTCATGCCAAACCACACTGAATGGTCCAGTTTCAAGAAAGATTACTCAAATTGGAGCAGGTGCAATGAAGGCCCATTAGACGATCAAGAGAACATAGAGTCTATTTTGCAGGATTCAGACAGACTGGCATATTTAGACTAACAAAATTAAAGAAGGATGAGACTGCTTTCTATAAACACATCACAAGGGTAAATACTGCAAGAAGAAAAGCTGATTAAACTAGAGAACAGTACTGGCACAACAAAGAATTTATATTCATTAGCTAGGAAATGACTTAGGAGTGAAAATAAGAAATCTTCTGGCTACGACAAAAATGAAGAAATATCTTCTTGAAGTAACCTTCTACAAGGGCAGACACAGCAAAGGCAGCTTTGAATGTTTATGAACTACAGTCTGTGATGCAGCTGGTGACCATGACAGAGGAGCGAATCTGACCTGAAGGAAATTGTTTCATTCTATATTCCCTCACCCAACGCTCCCCCACCCAGCCCAGGAAACACCAGCTGAAATAATTCTAAATTATGTAGCAAAAAATAAAATAAAAAAAATTTATCTGCTGCTAAACCCAGCAGTGATAATATATTCCCCCCCACACAGTAAAAGAAACATTGCAACATAAAGAATCCTGAAGAGCTTGCCATCTGACTGGGGGTTTGCAAAACTAATGCTATAGGTTAATCCTTGTAAGAGAACTGGATGTAGACATTGTGCCCTTTTTGACTAATAGGAATGCACTGGGTATTGAATTAACTTTATGCACATTTTTACACATGGTGAAAATTATTCCTACCACAGTACTAAAACCTGTATCAAGGACAGGAAGAGGGCAGTTCCTTAACTACACACAAAGGGCAAACCTGAGGCTGGACGGCAGCTGACAAAGCTGCAAGCAATGGTTCAAATTAAGCACCAGACCACCATGGACCCACAAGATTTGTAGGCTTTTATTTGTAATTACTATGACAAAGCTATTTGGTATGGAAATGTGGCCCCAGTCTAGGAGGGGAAAAAGTAATCAGAAATTATCAAGAACTGACAGTAAATCTTTATTTTTGATCTAAGAAATGGTGGCCAGTAACAGCAGCACTTGAGAGCAGCAACCTCATTGTCTGTACAGAGGCTATGAATCCACTCAGTCATTTTTCACTATACCAGCTCCTTTGATGTCACAAGATTTGTTTTATAGCAAATATTAGCTGGCAAACAGTGTCACTAAAGATACAAGGACTCAGAAATCTAAGCAAAAAAAAAAAAAAGTTAAATGTAATACAGCTCATTTGAGAGTGAGTTTGGCTTTTCTTTAAATAAGCACTCTGAAAATTACATTAGCAAAGCATTACATTTGAAATAAAAGAATGCTATAATGTTTCCAAGTTAAATTCCTTAAACAAAATATACTCCCAATTTCATTTCACTAACTAAATCTTCCATAACACCTCACTTAGCAGGTCCCTGCAGAGAACTGCCAACAGCCTGCTCTGGTGAAGTAATCACAGCAATTTCACAAAGGCTGGTAAATGGCAGCATGAGCATCCACCTTAAGAGCTGCTACGAAACCTCTAGAATCCATAAAGGGAAGAAATGCATGCCCATGTAGCCAACACAATCCAGTAAGTCCCCTCTTCCTTAAACAGCAGGCGACACTGCCTCGAAGGCTGTAGGAAAATGTGTATGGCAACAAGTAGACAGAGAAACAAAGAAATATTTGTTTCCATCATTGTGAGAACAAGATACACCTATTAAACCACAGCCTGTATGAGCTCTGGTGCATTCTGATCACCGTGGCATATCCTAAGAATGAAAAGAACTTCAATGTGACCTATATTCTATGTCTTCTTAGACTCTGGGAAGCACCCTTGAATCTAATTTTAAAAGCTACTGTGTAAAACCAATTAGGGTAGGATCCACTAAGCGAATTACTTCTGAAGGCCTCTCCTGTAACAAGCTACAAAGATAAAATAGCTTTGCAGATTTACTGCCCAATAAAAGGAAAGGAAAGGTTTGTAAAATATGAAGGAAGTATGTACTAGCTTTTTCAAACGAAGGTGAGATGTAGAATTTTAGTTACATCATATTATTGTACTATAAATCTTTTTTATTTCTAGGTCGTATTCTCACTACACATCCTCTTACATTTGCATTATTAAAACTCCTTTAAAAGATTAGCTGCCCATTTAATCCCTTTACTATCTGATCTTGCTCAAAGAAAATATGATTATCAGAACACTACTATGAGTTAACACCAGCATTTTAATAAATGAAATTGTAATGCAACAATGAAATCATGGAAACCTATCACAAAAAGGGTGATCAAATTCTCTGTATTAAATACAGTATGTTTGACTCAGAGAAAAATCTGTGGCTTTGCTAAACTTGCCAACACCACACACACACACACACACTCCCTGCTGCCTTTTAATTAATCCTGTGGGACAAATTTAGTTTTTACTGTAAAACTTAGTAAATGAAGTGTGCATAATGATTTTTTTACATCTTCAATTGCTCTTTGAATTAAGTGGTAATTTCCTGAGCATACTGTACTGTCTACTCAAGTGACATTACTGAGCACCCCAAATGGCTTCCACACTACAGGAAAAAGAGAAAAAGGAATAGATACAAGAAACAAAACCCCACCGTGGGAAGTGGGAAAAAAAAGTATCACTGGTTGTAACAGGACTGGGGAGAGGGTCAGAGCCCTCAGCACTTCATAAATAGATTTTAAAATAAAGGAGCTGACATGTGGCAATCCAGCTTCTATATTGTAACATCATGACTTGGGCTCTCTTGACTTGCAGGGTTTCTGGAGAAGCATGTTACAGGGATTAAATCCCTTTGAATGTTAATGTGTTCCTCTTTTGAACCACAAAGAATATTAATCCTCCTCCCCTCATCTACCAACAGCTGCACTGTCTTTTCCTACTTGACAGAGTGGAACCAGAGAGCATGGCATGATTGACCTGAATGTAAATATTGCTCCTTGGTTTGGAACTGCTCACTTTTTGCAGAGATCTAACAAGCCTGCCATCAGCTCACCCACAGCACAAAGAAGAGTTAAGTGTACAAGCACCTAGGAACCTCTTGCTACAATTACATCAGAAAAACTATACAATCATTTATTACCTTACTGAAAAAGTTAACACACTTTACAACCCCTTGAACTTTTACAGTGGCAAGTATAGGAAGTCAGAATGCTTCCAGAGAAAGCCCTTGCATGTGTATATACATGCATTTATAAATCTATAGAGTATGGAAAAGTGAACAGCTACAGTTGGGTTCAAGGCATGATCCCAACATATACATCTAGGGACATAAACAAAATCTTTATGAATCAATCTTAACCCTACACAGAACTCATTCAAGTATTTCACACCGCTTGAGAAAGTACTCCAACAAAAGCTAGATAATGTAAGACAAGAATATGCAGGCTGACCATAAAACAATTCCCCTAAATTTCCATTATTAAAACAAATATTTTCACACATCTGAATAGTCCTAAATCAGATCAACAGCCAGAGTGCTTTTCATTCAGATTTGAACATACCACTGACTGATAAGCTAACACAAAACCTGGTGTCTACCTAATCCTTTAGAATCCCAAACTTCAAAGCCAGGATACAGATCTCATTATATTTACTATTCTGAACGTTTCCAGATATTTTACAATCATTTTCACATTTTGGCTGTCTCTACACTTTGAATTATTTAGAAATACCGAGACTGCAGAAGCAGGTTACACATAAATTAATGAGAAACTGGCATAGTTTCTGTTCAGAAAATAGATTATGCTGATTGATTAATTAATGGATGTTTCCATCCTCAAATCCTCAAAAGACCATCAGCTTTCTGACACTACTGCAATACTGGAGCCTCTGGCATAAATTATTATTCATTATTTACAGTTAATGCACACTCTTCTGAGGCACTTTTCAAATATCACGGTACTACTGAGGATGTCCAACAATGTTACGCTTTATTTATCTCTGTAGTTCAAAAGCAGTCCAACCTGTTAGGTATCGTACAGGCTTAAAGTGGTAAGACAGAAGAGAGCAAGTACCTCCATATAAACTACAAATGTTAGTATCGTACATAACCTGGCCAACGAACTTAACATGCCAATTGCAGTGCACTTTTAGAATAAAGATTCTTAGTAACAATCTACTACCTCATATTTATGATATGAGCTATAACTAAGGACTAAATTATTAATATAATAATCTCAAAGCCATTTAAAACAGAAATATGACTGCATTTAGGATTATATTTACTTAAAAATGTACTTATGCATATGTATTCTTTTCAATTCAACTTGGATACTTTAATAATAAAACTCTTGATTACCTTGCATTTTCCACTGAGGTACCACTACAACCAAGAACATAAGGTTAACGGTCTGCTACACGCGTGAGGGCTCTTCCCCCAGGGTTAAGCCAAGGTAATTCAAGGTAGATTGAGAGTGCAGCACTGGATTTGTAAACTGAGGCTGAAGATAGTTATGTAGCATTTGCCATGCAGCACCTTACTACCTGTCTGTCCATGGAAAACCAAGCATATCCCACACAAAACAGATAATTATGGAAATAGGATGTGGTAAAAAAAGCATAATCTATGGAAAGAAAAGTGTGAGAAACATGAAAGCTGACAACCTTCAGATTCTAAAAGAATTCAAAGGTGTTTAAATATAATGCCTGGGTAGAAAAGAGTTTTTCAGATGATATGAAAGCTTAAGCCAGAAATTTAGTATCTAGTTCTACTACAATTACCAGGTTTAGTAATGAAATCACACTTTTGTGGCTTACAAAGATGAAAAGCCTATGGTTTCTAGTAGTTAAAATCCATCAAAGAGAAGAAAGTGGTGAGCTTGTGGAACAGTGTTGGTAAGATCATATGGAAGGGCTTTGTCCAAAGACTCTAGAGTAAGGAAAAATGAGCTAGACTTCACTTGAGCTCTGTGTCAGAGAATATTGGACCTGATCTCTATGAACACTAATCATACAATCTCTAATCTGGCAAATCTGACTTAAAAGTGAGTACAGATGAAATGAATACCCACCTCACCACATTTCACACATGTCTGGCAATTCAAAAACCATTTTAAGACAAATAATTGTCTACGCATGGTGTAGAAGTTAAAAGTCACGCTGCTTGTTTAGCTATTCTTCATACAGAAGCACAGATGAATTTCGATGTACTCTCAATTCAAGGAATGAGGGGGTGGAAAGGTAAGAAGAGAAAGAAAAGTGCTTCACATAGCTTAACACTGACCCATTCAGGCAGTTAAGGAGCAGCTTGGAAAAGTTCCAAAGGCTAAAGCAGCTCTCCTTCCAGTTTTGCTTAGCCAGATGGAAGACAAACACATTTCAGGATTTCAAGCAGTGCTTAGGCTTGGAATACCTGATGTGTTACTCCATTTTTAGCTTTAACCCTTCCCCCCAAACTTATGTGCTTATTTCAGGTAGTATTTGATTAAAATGTTTTTGGGATAATAAGATATATTGTGCTAAAGATGCTGGGGGGATGAGGAGACCCTTACAAAAAGGAGAAACAATAAAATTGGGATCTGGTTGATATAGTAGCACCATCCTGCTCTCCATGGAATCTTTCCTCACACCCCCCAACTAATATAGCTGAATATATTTATTCCATCTCGTTATAAATGTTAATTCAAAGTATGGAAACATGCTGGAGGTTTTTTCAAATTAAATTCTAGCTGTTTCTCTGTATCAATGCTTCTGTTTATTATCTCTTAATCTAATGTATTTTTCACTATTCCATTTTATAGTCCTTATTTAACTCTTAGTCTTTAAACATCAGTAGCATGTACACACATTACAATGCTAATAACACTACATAGCCCTTTAATGGACACCATGAGAAATTCTGTATGTGAATCAGATGCATTTACTACTCAAACCATACTATTAACAGCATAGTAATAGACACTTCCTCTAAATTTAAGTGAATCCTATGCTGTCTTTGTAGAAAGGCTTGGGCTCTGTCACTCTTTGTAGTCTTTTCTGCCATGCATCTGCATCACATCTTCTTAAAAATAAATACTAATTGCTTTACATTAATATGTACTGTAAAAAAAAATTCTTTTAAATCTCAGACAACTACAGAACAATAAAGGGGCATCAGAGGACAAAGAACACAATGGTTAAAAAAAACTACTAAAGAAATTAATTTGCCTTGCTCTTTCCTAATCAGGATCACCAACAGAAGTGAGTAACAATAAAACAGCACACACTGTTGGGAAGAGACACTGCTTCACCCTCGAGGGAATTTATTTTGCAGTTGTCTTCAAGTTTAATCTTACTGCTGTGGCATCTCTTATTCTTTTCACTAACTTGGAACCAGGGTAGAGCTTAATAAGCTATCAATGGAAAGAATTAAAACTAGAACACAAACTGAAATTATGCACTAATAAAAGGAACACTGAAATGCGTAACTTGATTATTTTTTTTCCACACTTTACAGTATTGTTAGATTTTAAGTCACACCATCTGTTTAGCGAAATAATGCTCAATGAAATACCAGTTGTAAGCAGGAAGTCAAAGGCAATTTACAACTCGTATAAGGTTTCCTTCCAGGCAAAGAAGAAAGGAACAGTAGAAGAGCTTAAGTTTGTATCAAGAAGACTAAGACTTTGAAGACTATAACATTTCTAGTTCTGTAAGGGCTATACAAGCAAAAAATTTCCTTTCTTATCCCTGTAAGTCCTAGATTTCCTTTCTGCTACCAATTTACTTGCTTAGTGCTGATTCAGAAATTCAGACAACTTTTTTCTCAGCTTTAATACTGGAAAACATTTACTGAAGATTTCAACTTACCTGATGAAGATAGTTGCCCAAAACATATTCCTGAAAGTAACCCGGTGCAGCAGATGATGCTCTAATGGCCTGCCACAGTTTATACTGACAGCCTCCCATATAATGAGACTTAACACCAGGAAAGTGGTTGTAGTTCCTAAAAACAAATGCCTTCAGTGGTGTTCCTCTGTTCACAATGGTGCTTACGGCAGATACCTAGTGAGTTAGGAAGAACAAAAATAGTTATGTATGTTAATAATAATATGAGGATGACAGCTTTCCACAACACGAAATTCAATTTATACATTAAATGTGTCTCTGGAATCCTACTCAGTCTATTATTTATTTATTTTTATAATGCCTACCTACATTTTAAGACGTGAAAGTAAGAAAAAAAAAAAACCAACCAAACCAACAACAAACAGAAAACTGAACAAAAAAGCTCCCTAAAGAAAATGCTCTTTTTAACCTCAAATTGATTGTTTCCACTGGCTTTTCTGTTCATACCACTATCCATCGATATTTAAAAGAAAAGCTGGTGCAATCTACACAATTTGAAAATGTTCTGCCTCTATGAAAACTCTACTAGTTTTACTAGTCTGTAACCAGCAAAGCAAGAATGTCATTGAATACAAATGTTAGAAATGCCAATCAATTTCTTCCTCTAGTAAAATGATAACTCAGTATTTCAATCTGATTTAAAGACTGCAGGAAGAATCTCGCCCAGAGACAAAATCCCCAAAGAATCCAATATAAATCCTTCAAGGTGTTTTGTAAGGACACTGAAATGTAATTAGCAAAAGCCCTATAAGTAAATTTAAGCAAAAAGAAAAAAAATTACTTCCATAAATCTAAACAACTGACTGCAAAGAAATGACATTTTACAGATGTATCACGTGAGTACCTATAGTTGTAGTGAGTGTTAGAATGTGCAAGACCTTTTAGTGGTGATGAACCCAGCCTAGCTGGCACTGCCAGAACAATACACTTCAGCAGCCAAGTGGGTGTTCAATTCTACTTTGCTTACTGTTTTAGAGAAGGGTGTATTTGTGAAACATTTCTCAACAGCACTAGCTGACACTGATACCACTGCATTAATTTCCATTCTTCAGCTATGTAAGTTGTATCACTTAACTCACAGTAAGCCCATCCTTACAGAAAAGGAAAGTATAACTTCTATTTGATAATGCAGAAGCAGAACATGTGCGTGATTCGTACTGCATCACTTGATGGAGGTAAAGCTGCCCATTTTGGTAAAAAGGAAGGCTGGCTTCTAAGCACTACTAAAAGCACTAAATAAATAAATAAAAAAAAGAATCCTTTGGAAAATTTAATGGAAAACTTATCAAACTGATGTTGTAATTTATTTTTGGTAATACCCATATATATTTTGATGCGGTCTAAGTTGCAAAGTGCTGAGCACCTTCTGGAAAAATCTGTGAATTTAACAGCAGCAGAGCATACAACTGCATGTTTGATTTTGATTTTGCTGTGCCTTGCAAAGAGTGCCACCACTGCCAGCAAAACAAAGCGATTACTGGGAATAGCTACTTTCAGGTCTATTTATATTCACATTTTATTACTGAAGAACATGGAAGGAAGCCAAAGATCCCAGTTCAAAGATAACTTTCAAGTCAATGTAGGATAGCTTCTCTCTCAGAAAGCAACATACCACTCCAGTCTTTTCATGTCCTTGTTTTAGACATGGACTAGGAACGCAGTCAGTCAAGCACATGTTTCTATGTTTAGAAAAATGTGAATGTCTTCCATTTAACAGTAAAGCATTGAATATAGTGCTATGACACCAAAACACCTGTTAATTACAGATTGTTCTGAAATATGGGCTATTATATTTCTCTTCTTTCTTCACACCCTATCCTTCACCAAGAATAAAATAACCTTCCTTTCTCATCTTTCACTCTCGTGCTGCTGCTGTATATAACACCTCTCCAATTAATTTGGTGCCCTTTATATCTTACAGGAAGAGTAAAGATCTCAGGGCCTACATATGTGACTGGAGGAAACTTGGTAATCCACCTAAAGTGAGGAGGAACCCTGCTCTCTCGTTATACAATAACACAGATCACAGCTGACATAACAGGATCTCCAGATACTAGAATTCTCTTCTATTAAAAAACTCTCAACCTCTGCACAACCTCAAGAAGCTGACCTAGTATTTCTCTGCTTATAACCCTTTAAAATCTCTGAAACATATTCTAACTTCAAGTATTAACTAAAACTATGAGAAACTGCTCAGAAGATTAAGAATCTAATGATTTTTTATCCTTTAAGAGCAAGGGGTTTTATATGGAAGCTTGGAGAACATATCAACACTCAAGCTGTTTATCCAACGTTCTTCTGGGCACAGTACTTTTACTCAGAACTCTTAAAAGTACTTCTGGAATACACAGTATTTACTACTGTGTAGCTACTACATAGTTAGCACGTACTTACCTTTGGACACTTGGAATTTCTTGCAGTTTCAATCAGAAGATTTGAGCCCATTCTTTCTCTACAAGTGGAAAAAAAAGGAAAATTCTGTATCAGTTTAGCATGAACAAAAGACATTGACTGTTACTGTCCTTACTTCTGAAAACTTTGCATTTAAAGCATCAGTGCTTGGTTTTTAGTCTAATAATCAGATTTCTCCGGTTGACTTCAATGGATCAATATTCCAAACCTTCCAGGCTAATGGAAATAAGTTGCAAGAGCGACTGAGGTCTTGATTCAGTTACTTCACCACATACTTAACCATAAATCACCCGGATTACTCAACTCCTTTGTGAGAGGATAATTAAATACTTTGCTACCTTTAAAAATTGGGGAAAAAAAAATAAATATCTCCTTATTATGGTTTTTTATAGTAATAAAAATTACTCTTCTGAACTGTTAGGAAAACAAAAGCTAAGGAAAACACCATTCTACATGATTTAGAAGTTAAAACATCTACATGTAATCTTCCATAACAGGAATTCAATATGCATTTAATCCTACTTTTTAAGGTGGAATTTTTTCATATGCATACATTTGTATAAATCTGATTGTAAAATGACATGAGCATTCACCTTTGTAATTGATCACCACATCAGCATTAGGGTCAGTGTTCTAAGTGTTAAGTAGAAGGCAGCTCTCCTGCACACTGCAGGAGTCTGGAAGATAGCATACTCATCAATAATCTCATATCAGCATCCATTTCATCTTCATTTGGTACAGTAAAAGTATAAAACTCTACAGAATGGGTGCTCATCCATAACTATTCCAAACAGGCTTTCTTTTAAATCACCAAGTTTCCTTCCTCCCCTTGAACATAGCTCACCCAAACACAGGTGGTGCCTCAACCTTATTCTGCAGTTTTCAGTATTGCCACACATTTTAAGCAGTGATATCATGTGCTGTTGTTAGGAGATCATCCATTTATAGCTCGCACTACTGTGAAAGTAGGTAGCACTGCTTCCACTGTTACCAATAAGACCTTTATCAACAAAGTCAGGTCAGAAGACCAAAGAGCTTAAAAGCTACCATACCAGCAGTCCTCAATGCAGACAAACTGTATTTGGAAGCAGGACAGTTTACTGTTCCACTGGTGGGTATCTGGGCTTGAAAAATGGCTGTATATTTGTCTTGAGAGGGAGGGAGGGAGATAGCTTCTAGTGCTATGATAGAAGATTGCTGCTGACACAATTTTTACATCAGTAGCTATGCCTTACTTTCCCCCCCCCCCCAACAAATGCTTTAATTCCAGTCTCAGTCACCAACCAGAAGGGGAGGAGTGCCATCTGCACTCACTAATTGAGTACAGAAGGAGATGAAAGCACACAGAACCATTTAGTAGGAATATACAGAAATAAAAGATGAGATTGACAGAGGTGAGATATGAAAGACATCTACTGATTTGCATTGCTTTCATCTACTTCTTCCCAAATCTGTATTACATTTTTTTTTCCCAAACCCTAAGTGCAAAGATAAAAAACTGTATAAGTAATACCCACTGCTTAATTATAGGAAGTGTTCAACTGAATTATTTTTCTTGCATCTTGTTTCTTAGGAAGGCCAGGAATGGATGCTTCAGAGTAGGTACAAGAAAGCTTTTAAACTACTATGCAACTTTATATTGTAAGGCCTAAAGAATCACCTCCAAATTTATTTTAGTTTTGTTGCTAAACTATTGTTTGTAATACTGTAATTGCTTATTACATAAATGTCTTTGTCAATCCTCATTGTTCATTTATTTTCTTTATCAAAGTCACAACACAATTTATTCCACAGTTTATTCACATAATGTGTTAAAAGAGAAAGTCTCCTCATTTTAATTTTGTGGAATAGTCCCTTCTTCCTGAAAAGAGGTGAGAACAATAAGTCTCAAGATACTATGCTAACTCAAATTACTGCTTTAACCTGTTTGCTCTTTATAAAGAGTCCAAAATCCTCTGGTGCCTTTAGGTCACTGGCTACTTTTTATCAACCTTGTGATAGCCATGTTCTATAAAATGGGTAACTGGAACCATAAATAGTATTTTAAATGAAACTGAAACTGTATTAAGGCATTGTAATAGTTTATGTATTTTGAATAAAAACTGTCATATACTGAATCATCTGGTTTGATCATGAGCACACAATTGTTCCATTAAACCATCCATGACAATACCCAAATTACTTTTCCTATTAGAGTTAGTTTAAATCCTGTAAGCATTTTACATTTTTCCCCTCACAGGTTATTACTTCACACATACCTTCATTTGCTATCTTATTTTCCCGTTAATCTGCTTTGTTTGTGTCTGGCTGTGACTTATGTCCTCTAGACATGACCTACCTAAACAAGTCTCCTTTACATATGTTGCTCTTTCATTGCTTCAAGTCATTAATATTGCAACACTCATTTCAAAAATGCTGTGAAGAACATATTGCCAGCCATATGGTCAAAGAAACATTCCAATGGGCTACAGCCAGGATACAATCGAATAATCTGGAGAAAGACTATTCAAACCCAGAGGCAAAACTGTAACTTTTACCCCCTTCTAACAGCAACAAAAGTTTTGAGGAAACTACCACATTTCTGCCAAACCTACACAGGAGATGTAACGCATGGGCCGTAAGGACACAAAATATCTCGCTGATAATGCTGCAAAATCTGTTAAGTGTGCCCGCAGAGACTAACTCTTACAGACAAAGTGTTGCCTGTCTAGCTGCTGGCGAGTGGTCTCCATTTACACTTCAATTTGCATAACAAATGCTCGTTTTAAGTAATATTTTTGTAATCCCAAGCACAGGCATTATCCTTTCTCCTAGGGATGGAGAACACATAACCTTTATCCTACCCTCTATACAGTGCTTGATTGCTTCTCAAGATTACAAATTCCCCGTATGGGATTTTAGTTAAGTTGTGAAACCCCCTAGCTGCTTACCAAATTTCTCCAGTAGTTTCTCAAGACAGCGTGAAAGAAGAAAATTGTGTACGTGAACTACAGTCTAAAGAAAATAGACAACTTGGAAGCGTAAGCCAGGCTCTTCTCAATAATGCAACTCAATACAGCATTACACAGACTGATGTACATACAGTAAGTACAGTCTTCTGCACGAAGTAGTACAAGTAACTGTTAAAAACTGGTTCTTAAATTGCATTTCAAGGAATATATAACAAGTTAAATACATAGGAAGAGTTAAAATGTATGTAAGATATAAAATAGATTCCCTAGAGCACTGAGAAGTTACTTTTCAGCTGTCATTTTCTGAATACACGCAACATTAGCCTAATGCAACATTAGCTTAATTACTTTCAGCAAGAATACTTTCTGACAGAAAATAACACCATCAATATTGTGGTAAGGCTAAATACATATTGCATGCCTGTAAACAGGTATCCTGTTTCAAGCAAGGCTGACAAGTCTTACTACCATTTAAACAACAGAAATCCACCCAGCACAAGCAAGGCTTTAAAACTGAAAAGAAAACATAGATCAGTTTTCCCCACACAGTGATTAAAAGTTAGACTGACCTTCTTATTGCCGTAAGGAGATGGTATATAACCTTTCAATTCCCTTCTTAGTTCTAGGCTTCCACACCACAGGGAAGCCTGCAGGAATCCCTACTGTTTCAATAAAATGTTGCAGCATCTCCCTTCACCAGTGCAGATTTAGGTCAACAAAATGTCATTTCATTGATTTAATCTATGGCTAATACAATAACTGCCTGGCTTCTGTCCATTGCACAAGAGCAGAATGCTTTACCTCCCACATGTGTTACATGTAGCTGTAAAGAATAACAGCATTTTAATTAAAGGCATGTAATATACTTCCACAAGAGGTAATTTTGATTTTCACAATATTGTTTTGAGTTTCGGCAGGGAAGGAAAAGAAGGAAGGCAGAGAAAAATCTTGTTTCGGAAAAAAAAAAAGGGGAAACTCCAGGCATTTGGGAGGGAAAACTCATTATATTAATTTAATAAACACGTTTATTCCCAAAAATCTGTCAAAGCACAGAGAAATGGTGCTTGGAAGCCTCTCTCTCCACTTCAGTAAAGAAGTGCGATGTTTAAAAGACAGGCAGCACATTTGTTACCACTACAACGTCCAGAAAAACACTCTTCCAATGCCATAAATACATTAATCAGGTTCCCAGAGGAACTTGTCACCATTTATCAAAAGAAAAAATTCGCATCTCACATTTCTTCTAAGAGAAAGATGTTTCAGCTCTTCAGTAGCAGTGCCAGCTTACACTATTAGGGAAACTACAACATCAGCTCTACAGCTACGACACCAAATACAGATGAATAAAATTAAACTACTAAAACTTGCAATATAATTATTTTTTTCAGTGACTTTCCCTGAATGTATTTGTATCTGTGTCTATGAACCATTCCATTGGCAACTCCGATAGTTTTTAATTGCAATCCTTAATTTCCCTTTTCAAATGAAGAGGCAATGGGCAAAACCCCTCAATGTAGCAGCCAAGATAAAAAATCCCTACTACAGCAGATTATTTCATTTCTCACTAGGTCTCCTATAAGAAAAAAGGCACAGCAGGTGGCCAGTAAAATCTGTAGCAGATCTGTAATGAGTCACATCGAGCAGAGTTGGCAGGCATACAGGAATATAATCAGAAATGAGTGCACCAAAGCTTACTTTATTCCCCAAAAACAGAAATCATTACATTAAAGGCTTTCAATGTTTTGGTAAATATGAAAACAGCTATTTCAAACAAATAAGAGTATATGCTAATCCCTTCTACTTGTTTTAAGTATTTGTTTACCAGTGAAATAACAAAGCTGAGGGGTTTCAGATATACTAATCATTTGTCACATAATTTTTTTACTTACTTGAGTATTTTTTCCCATATATCACTGTCATAAAAGGCGTGGCTCCAACCCATTTTGACTGTTCCAACAATGACATTCTGCTTAAAAACATCTGATCCTAACTTGCGATATAGCTCTTCGCAATCATCCAGAGGGATATGGAACAATCCCAACATAAAAGCTAATATAGCTCCTGAAAAAGAAGGATTTTGAAATGTAAAATATAGCCTGGAGTAGGATTATAAAGATACATTACCATTTCATGTTGTTCATGTCAGCAGTATCTCTATCTTGAAAAGGGAAGACCAACTGACATTTGTATCATTAAATTTCTGTTCAGAGATCCCAAACTATGCTTAAAAAGAACATATACAAGATAGGAAGAGTCTACACCCCAGAACAGAATTATGAGAAGTTGAAAAAATGGCACTATTTCATTCTGTAGTTTTCATCCCTAAAAAAAATGCATATGGCAGAAAGCAAAGGAAGTCCACTGCTTTACTTGGAAAGAGAAGCGAGTAAGAGAAATCTATGGTGTGGTATTAAAACCATATCTGGAGCATTACTTCCTATCTGGCAAACTCTGATTTTTTCAGGAAAGAAAAAAATCCAGGAAAATTCTATAAAGTCTAGTTTGGAATACATTTAGTTGCAACTATTTATAAGTAGTCATTCATACACACTGCCATCTAGTGTGTGCCTAAAAAATTATGACCTACTGTTGCAGGAACAAAACAGTATCCAAAAAGCCTGGTTGCAGGATACCATTGAAAAGTCTGGGGAAAAATAAAATTAGTGCAGCACTACAACCCTAAGCTATATTAAACTGAAAAGGACATATAAAACCTTTAAATCGAGTTGTGCAATACTGTGAGGACATGGAATAATTAGAACATGCAATTTTTCCAATTTGGACATGAATGCAATAGGTTTGAAGACAACTAATTTTAAAATGAACAAATTCTTGAAATAGACTAAAACACATGCAGAAAGAAGTACGTAAACATAGTTACAATTGGCTTTAAACAAAACATGATTTCCAAGCTTCTCACAAACTCCAACACCATGGTAGCTGAGTGTCAAGGACTGATGGTCTCCATTTATTTTATGTTGTTTACATGTATCACACATGTTTAACATAACCTGGGACAACCTGACCTGTTTCATCAAGAGACACTTGCCCAACTGTCGAATTACCAAATGCCTGCTTTCAACACATGGTAAACAGCTAACGGCAGAGAAACAGTTTTCCCAAGTTATGCAAAGCCTCTGCTACCTTCTTTCCTTTTAATTCTCCAGCACTAATTCTACTGTATCACACACTTGCTATTTTGGTGAAGAGTTTCAAGCACAAGGAGCCAAAATTCATAACACATACAAACTCATTTTCACTTCACCTCCTAAGAAACAGCACCCAAAACTGCAGACAGCACCCAAATGGCAGTGTCAGGGAATGCATTAAATGGCTTGGCTGAAACCTCCTGGACAGTAACAAGACACTCACAGGGCAGCAAGGTCAAAATCAAAATATAGTGCAGGCTCTATCAGATAGTCCAGTGAGAAATGTTTGACACTTCCATCACACTGTGCTCCGTATCACGGACTCCTGTACTGCAGCCACCATCTCAGCCTTGGCAATCAACACTTCTGTGGGATAAAATACCGCAGTATGTCCTGGGTTCAGCAGTAGCAGTCAATTTTTCTTCTTCCCAGTAGCTGGTGCAGCACTGTGTTTTGACTCAGCCTGGGAACAGAGCTTGTAATACTGATGTTTACTCTGACCAAGGGCTTTCTGAGCCTCATGCTCTGCCAGGGAGGAGGGGAGGTCGGGAGGAAGCAGGGACAGGACACCTGACCCAAACTGACCAAAGAGGTATTCCATACCATAGCACGTCATGCCCAGG
>JBCJKH010053364.1:0-11751 GCA_039877255.1 Loriculus beryllinus
GTCAGCACACTGAGCAGAGATGTCTAAGTTAGTGACTAAGAAAAGCCCCTTCCTCTAAAAACCAGGTTCCTCCTAAGCACTGCCTTGTCTTGTAAAATGAAGAAATCACTGTAATCTCTTTCCTAAAAGATGACATTTATAGAGGAATAATTCCAGGAGGGAAGTTCCTGGTATTACTTAGTTTTTAATGTGAGATTGCTCTGGACACGCAGCAATCCCTGACAGCCATTCTCGTTTGCTTTTGTAATACATTGATACTCTCACTCTAACTACCATATACTATATTTTTATTAATTTTTTTGTTACTGGCAATGTTATTCAGGAGTTTCGGGAGTACTAAACAGCTTTCTTCCCAGTGCAGACCTCCCTGACAGCACAAGTCAGATTGACTGTGGGGACCCTTGTTATTTCTAGGTTTATAGCATACGTTCCATCTTTAAACTGCCAGTTTAGCATCTTTCATCACCACCAGTTACCAGCCTTGTTTGTTTGTTTCTTACATCTGTAATGTAACATGCTGTTACTATCTGACCCCAAGCACTTCTGGAGTAATATGTAATTCAAAAAGATACTTACAGGCTGTGAAACAGGTCTGCTGAGGTACATTGGAATAATAAAAACAACACTGGGAATGCAAGTCTGAGATTTCTTAGGTACTACCTGTAAAACTGGCATGACAGGGTGGCATTCTTCATGACTGGAATTTGATGGCTTGCGCATACCAGTGTGATAACACAGTCATGAAAATAGTGCCAAGGGCCCACTTTACTGCAGAGTATTTGTTCAGCTCCCAAACTAGGTGTAACTGTGACTAAAACCTGGTGTCTGCCCCTGGCAAACAGCAATTTATGCCCTTGATGCAAACCATGAAGCCCTACTTGCTACAGAGAACGTTTTCTTCCTTCCTTCTGTAGAATGAATTCGGGGATCTGCTCTCTTCTCTTTTGCATGGTCACTTCACATATTAGTAACCCTATAATGCAAATTCTTCTGTTAAGTTGTGTAGTGCTATAATGCCTGGTGCTGGATAAATGCAACAAATTATCTTCTGAAGGAATAAATTTAAATTTGCTTTACATATCAGTATATTTCAGAAGTCTATCACATCAATGAAAATTCATTTTGCTGCACAACTAGTATTCCTTCTGTTGGCTCCAAAAATATTAGTCATTGGGGTACTGTCTCCTTCACAAACTCTTTAAAGGAAATACTGTGTAATTAAAAAACAAAAATGCATGGGAACTGGCAATACACGAGTCTTCACAAGCTCAGAGTTTGAATTCACTGTAGATAAGCGTGTTTTTCCCAAATCTCTGAACCTCCTGAGTTTGCAGAACTGGGACAGAAAATCTCATTTGAAAACAAACACTTGCGATGTTTGGTTTTGTTGTTTTATTTAAGTTTAATAACACGTCTTAGGTCCAGACCAAGTAGTGTTCTCTCACTGAGTTTCAGAGCATGCATGAATGTGAAAGCAGTTTATACACGGGCTAAACCAGAGCTCACTGAAATTGTGAAAGCATGACAGCAAAGACAGATTGTCTTCAGAGGGGTTTGAGATGGTGCTCTGAATTTTCTGCTCTCCAGGGTAGGTTGGCAGTTTCACTCTCAAGCCATGTAGACATTTACCAGACCAGTAAATGGGGAGGGAGAAGGGGAGCGCAAAATGTTGTTTTAGTTTAAATTACAGAAAGCCAAAACAGGGGACAGGGAGAGAAATCTCCAGTTCATTTCCATTTCCCTTTTCCTGCTGAGGTCTGTATTATTTTTGGACAACGACTCTGTGAGTCTTGGCATACAGCATCTTTAGCTCCAGGACATACCTACAAGGCAGATTGTACCACGACCAGGGCTGGGAGCAAGGATGGGGGAAGATCCCCAGGTCAGAGCAGTTGTTTCCCAATCTCTTCCCCCTTTCTAGAAAACAGGAGTTTTGCTTCCATTTGAAAGGTGGCCAGCAGAGCAGCATCTCTATTCAGCAGCTACTGGAAACTAAGGGAGCACATACACCCTTTCAGGATTTTTATGGGGGTTTTTTTGGACGCTGAAAGGAATTATATTTCTTTGAGAAAGGAATGTCTAAATCCAGGATGTCAGTGTTGCAGTGAGGAAATTGCAAGTTTTGTTCAGCTCTTCATCTGGCATCGTTTTCCTGTCCAGCCACCTCAACAGCTTCTGGTTTTGTTCTTTTCTCTGGACAGTAGCAGATTTTTGTGTCCTTTTTTGTGCGTTATCTTAGCTCCAGTGGTGCAAACTCAGTGCAGCACTTCTATTTTGTAATGTCAGCAATGACTTCTTTTAGCATTGATTGTCATCAGCCAGGACCAGCCACTGGGATCTGAACAATGGCAGGTTTTATTGTGTGATATTCAACGCACAGGCTGTAAAGAAAGCTGCTATCTAAGAAATGATCCAACACAGAAGTACACTTTGTGACCTGTCTTCTTCCTCCCCTCTTCACAAATGGGGTAACACAATGAAATTCAACTTGGGGCTTGCACTTTACCCATTTGAGATGGTTTTCCATTTCTACATTTTCTCTGAAAAATAATGAAGAGAGTGTAGGAGTGTCATGGAATCTGACACAAAGAAAACCGACAAAATCACACTCAGATAAAGAACAGAAAACCAGGTAAAAGCAAAACTTGCCTATATTTAACAAGGATCTAGCTGAAACTATAGAGAACTGAAAAAAACAGCCCCCCTGTATCAACTGTGAGGCACTGTCAGCATGCCCTTCCCAAAATACATATGAGTGAGGAGCTGTCCTGGGGAACAGCAAGGCAATGTTTTCAAAGTTTCTTTTTTCTTTCCCCCCACAGAAAATCCGGGACTCCAACCTGAATGGTTGTTTCATGCTAAATAATATTAGCATTTAAATAGCCCAGCATTGTAGTTAGCAACTGGGTGAGAGTAATGGGAGGATGGCAGTGCTGGGTTCACACCTCTCCCTGGCCCTTATTCGGCTGGAGAACACTGCCGCCTCCTACCCTCAACTGTGTTAAGGGGAGGCAGCCCTTCTCCCCCCTTTGTGTAAGAACTTTGCAGGGATAATGAAGATCTAGCTGCAGCTATAAAAAAACTAAAACCCTATGCCTGTCTTTGCCTCCAACTGCGTACAAACCCATGTCTTCAGCCTGAAATATTACCCCCATCAATTAACTCTCAACCAACTGCTTGAAACACCTTTAAAAATTCTTTTTTTGTTTCATTTAATAAGCTTGATATGCTTTCACCTACAAGGAGACTGCACAGAATATGTGTATACTCAGGTGTCCTTATTGTCACAGTTGATATGTTGCCATGGAGGAAAGCTATTAATGAGAGGAAATTAAATTAGATCACCTCTTTGCACATTTATCTGCACACAGCACAGCTTCAGTCTTAAGGAGAGGGAGTTCTTGTGGGAAAGCAATTAATAGATGCAGGTGCACAGGAGAAAAATGCATTTCTTATAGACCTTTGAAAGATGCAGATGGTATTCAGGTCTATGTTGCTCTTTGGCATGCTAATCACCAAATTTCACAGATATGAGGTGATTTATTTTGCATAAATTTCATAATTAGCAAAATTTATTGTTTTCTCCAGAGTTTCTTTCAAAAGATAAGAGATGCAGTTGTGCAAGGCAGTGGTTGTAAATGATTTGCAGCTCATGGAGAAACCTGTTAAAGATATCACAGTCTTGCAGTTATCCCATAGCAGTTTGTTGGATAAAAAGGAGGTATCCTAATGCCAGAAAATCCTGGGGTCTTGCTGCAGCTAAGAGTGATGAGAGGCAACCTAGGTATGATGAATGTGTGTGATTAGCTGGAGGAGGCTGTATTTGAAAGAAAATGGATCTTCCAAAAAAAGGACAGGAGGCCATGGGAATAAGGGCCTTTGTGTCAACAGGAACTTTCTGCCCCAAATCCATGGAAACGAAAAAGAAGAGACATAGGTAAAATCTAAACCAGATCCTCAGACTGATAGATTTGTTGGTGGGTTGGTTTTTTTCTTTTTCTTTCTGTCAGATGTTTAGCAGCATCTCAGCCCATAGTAGGTAAGCGTAAAGAACTGGAAGAAGGATTAATCCTGTAAATGCACCAGTTAATGGGCAAAAGCAAAAGATGGCTATCCTGGTGCCTGACCTGGGAGCAAAGGCCAGGAGCAGATCTCATGGCCACCACAGAGTGAGAAGTGCAGAACCATAACCAAGCACGTAGCTGTGCATTTGGGCTTTTCAGACAGCCTGAAAAGCAATAGTCCCTGACACAGAGATTAAAATATCAAATATTATTTATTCAGGTACTTTTTAGTTTCTAGGCCCTGATTAGAGCCCAGTTTCAGACAACAACTACGCTGGTTGGACACGGGTGGCCATGGGAAGCAACTGAAGAGTAACTGTAAGGAGAACCCCATGGTATCACTCTGGTGGGCACTGGGATACTCAGCAGCGCATCACAGTCCCCTGCTCTCGGAGGAGGGGGCTGTGGGGTATCCAGACTAAAACCATATTGGGAATTGTCCCAAGTAAAACTAACCTGGCAATAATAAGAGTTTTAGTTATTTTTCTTGCTGTCAAACTGTAACTGTGGGTGCCGAGGTCTGGGTTTTCGTGACACAGACTTGCTGCTGAGGTCTCCACATCACCCCCCATGGTTTTACTGGAGTTGTTTTTTATGTCAAGTTGAAGGAGTTAAATTTGGAGGGGTGCAGAGCCAAGGCAGGGGTAGGTGGGCAGGAGCCAGTGTGGGGAGCAAGACCCTTCCCTCCCACAACCCCTCCTGAGTACAGCACCACAGCCTTTCTCTCCTTAATGAGGAAGGGAGACTAATTATTAGCCTTTTGAATCTCTGACCAATCAATTCAGACTCCATGACAATACTTAGCACTTATTTTGCTTCACAGGGCGACAGATGAAATATTTTACAACTGCAGTAATTGTCCTCAGTTTAAAAACAAGAAAATGGAGCCCCAAGGTCACCAGAAGTACAGGCAGGTACAACATAAAGTACTACCTGTATGTGGTAAAAATCCCCTTTACGAGCCATGAGCTCAGTAGGAGGTGACACAAACTGCTTATTCTGAAAGAAAATGCAGTAAATTATGACAAAAACATAATTCATATCAAATACATAAATCACCTTAACAATGTTATATTTGTTTATCATTGAAACAGATCCAGTTGGTTTAAGTATTATTTCACCCAAAAATCTGATACGATTTTTTAAATAGACCTCAGACTTCTAATTTCTTGAGAGGGATACTGAAGTTAACTTAGTTTAACAATATGCACAGTACATTTTGTGAGGTTTTGTCACAAAGGAGAAGCAATTTTCCTTTTTCTTCTCTGCTCAGCTATAATCCAGACAAAATCTGTACAATAAATTTTGCTGTTGGGCTGAAATCCTGTATGACAGGTTGCAGCCTAGAGCGAAATTTCAGTGATGAGCCACGTAAGCCCTGAAAATAAGAGCTGATAATGATAACAATCACTGACAAACCTTTAACTATGCCTGTGCTAGTGTGTGTCACTATAATACAATTTTGTATGTTAAACAACAGATGTCAAATAGAAGAAAGGAAAGAGGCCTTTGCTTTTCTTCTGTTGTGGACCTTGTTCTTCCAAACCAGCCATTTTTTTCAGTTGCCATGACAGTGTTAATAGGAGTTTATCATTTTCCCATGCCTGCTGCATACTAATGAGGGATCAATTCATGAATGTTATCTGTAAGGCTAAGAAGGGTCCAGCACCACAGGCACTGGTGCATTCAGTACTTGGAGCGGCACCTCTATCCACAGCCCTGTGCCTGAAGCACAGAGTTTTATAAGGAGCAGAATTTCTACTGTTCACCTTTTAACCATCACTGCATGTGGATATGCAGCAGACAGCTAACAACTGAATGCAGTGACCAAAAAGTTTGATTTGCTATTTCCTGATTTTGTCCCAGGGAAAAGCAGCTGTGAAATATTCACAGAGATAAGGGAATTGCTTCAGCTGTGTGTCATAGGGAAAGCAGAGATTTCGGTGAATTTGGCTTAATTTTGGGCCCTGGATGCTTTTATTTGGAGCACTTTGTTTGAGGCAGTTAGTGAAAAGGCAAATCACACTTTTGAAGGAAAGCACTGAGATCTCAGATGCATTTTGGCAGTGTCTTGTGTGCAGTGGGATTCATCCTGCCCCCACCAACCATTTTCCTCAACAGCCAGTGGTGAAAATAGATGAAGTAACTGAGATTAGGAACTGGTTGAGGAACTGGTGGAGGCATGATTCAAGTGACGATAAACAGTTTTGCTCTAAAAGTTAAGGATAATATTGCCAACTCCATGATACAAAACATGGTACAGTGTCATACACTGGAAGAACTCTGTTCCAGACATAGATGTTTTTCCTTCTCACCAGTGCATCAGCTGCACTGGGAAATAAGCTTTTCAGTTTGTGATTATTCATATTTATGTTATGATTTGTAATAGATAGCACATCCAAAACAAGATCTTATTGAGAGATCCAAACAAGGTCTTATTTGAGTTATAGAAGACTTTTCAAAGACACTTTATAATGCTATTGATTCCTATATGTAAATCTTTCAGCTCTTTTCTTCGTTCTGCTCTTTGGGTGGTTTGTTTTGCTACTATAAAAAGCCAAAGAAATGAAGCAAAAGTTTTCCCCTTTTCTCCACCCCGATGACGTTTTTTTAAAGAAATCTGAAGACATCTGGGACTTTTTGCCTTTTTCTCTTTTTTCTTTTCTTTTTTGTTATTAGCAGTTGTTCTTTTATCATTATCTTCAGGAAGCAGCATTACCATGTTGCAGATAAGAGGCACATCCAGATGTGCATATCAAAGGATGAACAACTACTTATTAAGAAAAACTTCTTTTACACAAACCAGGTTCAAAGGAATAGTAAAGTCTGTGGCATAAGCGACAAAACTGTCTGGCAATTCTGGGCATTGTCAACCTAATGCACAAAACTAGGGGAGAAAACAATTTCATCAAAAAGAAGTGGTTGCGAAATGCATGTAGAGAGAAGAAAAGGCACTCAGGTTAAAGGGCAAACACCTTTCTAAATAGTCACAATATCACCCATTCCTTTAACTCTTGTGCAATAAAATATAGCCATTTTCTCAAAATTGTTTCATTTGTTATTATTTTTTGCCTTTTCTTTTTTTTTCTTTTTTTTCTTTACCAGAAAATTCCCAAAGTATGTGAAGTGTTTCATGGCTGTATAAAAAAGATTTCTGTTGCACCCACTTTGCTATTCAGAATATATATTTGTTTGGGCGGAAGGCAGATTAAGCCAGACTCATGTATTCCATTTGTATAATCTTTGGAAATGTATGAGCTAGCAATGAATGTACAGCAATGTATTAATGAATTACTTGTCATCTTCATAACAAATTCTGCCCTGTCTTTAAAACTAAAGCAAAAGTATGTTGTATGTGGCTGCATAACTGTGCAGCTCTGTAATCATGGCATAATTTAGACTTTGCATCTGGGCTTGGAGTAATATTAATTAAGCAAGGTGATTCCTTCTCTGTCTATGATGAGTACAAGCAATGCCTCAGACATCCTAAGACTGTCTTGCTGAACAAGTTGCTGATGTTAAATGGTTTTCTGGTAAAATGGCTACAAGCACAAATTTTCCCTTTTTGCCTTGTCATATAAAGCCACTGGCAGTGCAACCTCCTTTCTTTGTTGGATGCCTATCACAGAACATTAGGGGGGCAGAAGATTTAATGCAGTAAATGTTATTAATTCTGATTCAGTTCTAGGATTTCACTGCTAACATGATACTTTATTTAGTGCACTCCAAGTTAACCTGGAGCTAAAGTACCAGTTTCATCCCTATTGTATGTTCAGTGGTACAGCCATGGCTCTAAATATACTGAAGTGGGTGAAAATTTGGTTTATTCTCCTAGGTAGAATCACTGCTTTCTGATAGTCCTTCTATGGCATTGCAATAGCTGGACTTTGAATATCTGAAATTATACAGCACTTTTAGGACTTGATGCATGTAGAAATGCTGCCGAGGTTCAGAAGTCCAAGATTTGCTTTTAGGGAGGGAATGTGTGGCTAGGGTGAACAAGATGTACTCAGGACCCATCTTGCAAAGTGTTGGGTGAAATTCAATTGCAAGCAGCAACATTTTGCATAGTTATTTGAAAGGCCTTTTGATAGATTGATTGTTCATAATCAATCTTTCACTGTGACTACATTGAAATTAAATCATATTCAGGTTCACATCCTGGCAACAACACAAAATATGATAGTTTAGCAGCTGGCATAATCATTCCAAGTTTCCGATCTTTTTCATATTTAGCTCTGTTCAAAATATGAGATTGTATAATGCACTATGGTCTCTGTAACAGCCTCACATGGCTTTACGTTATGATTTCACATCAGTTTTACCTCAGAGTTTCTAACAGGTCAAGTAACCTTCTGATTTCATTTAAAGTTTCTATTATTCTCTCCTGAAAGGGAAAATCTAGCTCTTGTTTGGACAGCTTTGGTAACTCCAAAGGAAAAATTGGGCATTATAGTGAATACAAAAGATTCACTTTCCATGCATTAGGCTTTTCAATTGCTTTCTTAATGCAAAGTTGGACAGGAGAGTATAGGCAGGGAAAAAAGATCATTTTGTGTCCATGGTCAGATGTCAATATTGACAAAAATAAATGGAATGTAACAATAGATCCTTGCAAAGATGAAGGTCATATGACTGAAATGTCTAACTAGACCTTGCACTATAGCTGTATCTTATTGCTGTTTGTGATAAATTGTTGGGAGTTTTTTTTCCTTTAGTTTAAAGTGTGCAAAAGGAAGGAAAGTCTGGAATTTTAAAACTACCTCATTTTAAGCAGTAATATTGAAGGTGAGAAAGAATGGAAGCAAGCACTTGGGGAATAAAATAAAATCACATAAATTAAAAAAGAAAAAAAAAAAAGAAAAGAAAAAGCAGGGGAAAAAAAGCCAGAAAAAAAGCTGAGGAGGTCAAGAGTATTTGGTCTCACTGAGGTCTGTGCACATCAGTCCCTGCTGCATTTTTCAAACTTTCTTTCTTCAAAACTGAGATGATGCAAACTGCTCCCTCTGCCCAAGGCGCTGTTTGGAAATTGAGTTAATTAGTGATAGTCTGTAAACTCATTGTGTCTTAAACTGAGAGGGTTTTTTGCTTCTTGCCTAAGCCAATTCTTTTATGAAATCAGCTTTTGAGATTCTTCCAGGGTTTTTTTCCTAGTTAACATTATTGTTTTAAAAGTAAAAAGCAAAGATAGATATAATCTTGATGCTGTTTAACACTGAAGCCTTTTCCCCTAGAGATACTTCCCAATATGCAGCAGCAAAACACAGCCCTGCACAGCACCGTCAAGTTGGCTCATACATGTATGCCTGAGCAGAGGACTTCTGACCACATCAGCAGTGTCACTGAGGAGTGACCAAAGACTAAACATCAAACAAAACCTGCTTTGATTCACAGGGGTAGTAAAAAACTTAATTTGTGTTTGAGACCTTTCTCTTGAAGCCCCTTGACACTTTTGAAATGCCATCATCTATATAGTCTCTAAGCACAGTTTCTCTCCTTACTGTGGCATCTCATGCCATTGGTGCTCTACCTCTTTTTCTCTTATTGTATGAAGGTCTATCACACAGGTTATCTGAATGCCTGCGTATCTCTTGTGAGACTAAAAGATAAGCTCTTAAATGCCTATTGTTCCCTGTTCATAAATATTGTCAGGTATCTACTGTAAGCCAATTTAAAACCAAAACCAAAACAACTAATTAAAGAAAAGCTTCAAGTACTTTAATTTGTAGCTGATTTATAGACACGAAAGCTATTTTCTGGACTTGAAATATTTTTTTTAAACAAACTACTCTCTTTTATTACCACTACAGTCTGAAAAGTGCCTCCTGTCTTCTCTTGTATGTGGAAAAATTGACCATTAACTTAACTCCAGAAGACAAAGCAGTAGACAAAGGATTCCTAACCATGGCATTGTCCTTCTGGAGTGCTGAACAGCCCTGCCAAGTTTGTTTCAATTACACTGCCATTTCCTAACTGAATCCAAAATATTCCTTCAGAAGGTTTAGGGTCATGATCATAGGTGGAAGGTCAGTTAGTCATTTGCTGAGACAGTCACTTCTCACTCAAATCATCTTTCATAAGTCTTAAAGGAATGCAATAGTTTATGCCAGAAGAAGCAGGAAGGGTGGATGGCAAGAGAAGCTAAAAGATATTTACACAAAATGTATTTCTTCAAATTCAGTGTATTAGATTTTTTCTCTTTGTACCTATGAAAAACTAGGCTGCTTCCCTTCCTCTGAAGCAGAAGGAGCTGCACTGCTCCCGAGCACAGAGGTCTTCGTCCAGAGCTGGTGCAGGATCTGCCAGGACACCTAGGTCAATGTGGCTATGTCCATTGGTTATATATACATACACATGTGTGCATGGAATAACGCTGGATTTAGGCACTCTTGTCTCTATGTGCCAGCAGAGCTCTTGTGGGGACATGAAGAGACAAGACTGAGAAAAATCCACCTGAAATTTCAACACAAACATCAGGTCCAGGTGGTTTTGTTTTCTAATCAGCTTGGTTCAGTGGACAAAAACTGAGACTTCCAGAGGGCCTTGGCAGACGTGGCACTGCATTCCTTCTTAGCTGGTGTCCTGAGTGGGTCATCTGGCTGCAAGGGGATGTGATGCCCTAAATTGCCATTTCTCATCCATCAGCAGCTGGACCCCAAATGCTCTTCAGCCGCACTGCTGATAACTGCTGGGGAGAACTGGCTGCCTGGTCTCATCCTTGATGGGAAACTTGAAAGTACTGCCAATTTTAGTGCAACGCTAAGAGGCGTTGTAGAGATTAGACAGATTCATTTCTCTGGTTCTGAATATGAATAGTAACACTATGGGAAATTCTTATTCTAAATGTGATCAGTCTGGCTCCTAGACTGCTGTAAGTGTGCCTGGGGCTTATCTGATCCTGGTGTAAATACAATGTGTCTGTCCCAGAAAGCCAACAGTGCTGCCGCTGAATGGCAAAAGAAAAGTATCTTAAATAAATAGTAAAATAAAATATTACTATTTATCACATGCAAGGAGTAGAGGAAGAAATTCCAGCATACTTTTAGCTGTGCTGGAAAATGTGCGAAACTGTCTCAGTGCTTCAATTTTCCCGTGTAACCAAGTGTAATTATATTCTTTCCACAAGGGTGTTTTTCCTCAATTACAATAGTTTATGAAGTTTGTTAGATGAAAGATTTTAGAAAACACGTTGACTATTAGTAGCAATATATCAGCATTGGTTTTGTTGCTTTAAAAGAAATACTGACTTCATAAATCTATGGATTTATCCCTTGAAAGCAGAACTTTTAGTGCCTCTAATAAAAAATATATGGGCTGATTCTCCCCTCATGATTGTTGGTAGAGCACAACAAAAGAGTTCTCCCCAGCGTTTCTGAACATGGGTTTGATGATGAGGTGTGAAATGTTTCAGTGATTTGTTTTGTGTTTGTTCCTTTCATTTCTAGATCATTCATGACAAACAGCAATGTATCAGCAGGACGAGACAATTTACCGCTGCATGAGCTAAAAGGTGAAAAAAGTTCCATACATTTTATATCCCTTTTGTAGTCACTATACTACACTAAAGATGACCACGGGTCACAGTGCTTGTACTCACTGTAGTTTATTGTGACAGTAACTCTTTCAGATGATCTCATCCTATTTATTTTAGTGTCTGTCCTTAGATAAGGATGACCATTGCCTGGGC
>JBCJKH010053364.1:21617-33372 GCA_039877255.1 Loriculus beryllinus
AGAAGGGGTAGCTATTTGACAGGCACATCCTGCCACGTTTCTACAATGCTAAGGTAAACCTGGATCCCAAACTGGAATGTCATCCCTTTTCAACAGACTCTGCAAGAATTTTAAGTTACTGTTCTCATGGGTTTGGCTTGCCATAATTTTTTTAAACAGCAAAATAATGGAAATTAATTATTATAATTCCATTTGCAAATGCAATTTTTAATGTATTTAAATATGCTTAGAAGCTCTTGATTTTACCCACTTATGAATGAAGCCAGTTTGATTAAATTTTATCTATCTGTAGCAGTTTTGCACCTAATTTCAGCCAGTTGCAATAGCCTCTGAATATCTTTGTTCATTGTGGGGTGACAGCTGACTCTTAAATTTAATAAGGTGCTGTATTATTTATCTTCTGGTGTCAAACTAGCCAAAAGAACTCCAGAACACACACATATATTACTCCATGTGCAAACAAAAAGAGGTTTCCAGGTTACAAATACCAACAGCAACACTGGAAACGTCTCAGCTAGGCTGACATCATGACAGCATCCATGCAAATCCTTGGAGAAATGCCATTAGTGCTACTTCTGTGAGCCCAAAGACTGAGCAGCTCTAATGCTGTCTGTACACGTGAGCTTCCGATCCCACAACAGCAAAGTCAGGAGCTTGTAATCCCCGTGTGTTTGTTACCAAATTCTCCACTTTCCTCTCTACCATTTCATTTCATGAAATTTTTGGGACCTAAGCTACAGTATTTTCCATTTTTAACGATATACATCATTATTTTTTGTAATGGTGGTTTTTTACTGTGTACATTTATTTATGTTTGGTTGCTATGGTAGTCGCTGCTGGTTTTGAAGGGTAGGTATGTATTATCAGTCAACTGAAGTCAGATTAATTGCCCTCCTTCTAATACAAAGATCTCAAATCAATACAGTGTTCACCTTGTAAAATGCACTTCTTTCTTTTTTTTTTTTTATGCCTCCTGAGATCAGATGCATTAAAATCCACGTGGAACTAACTTTTCTTTCACTTCTCACCCCCACACTTCCCCATATGTGGTTCTGATTTTCCCCTCAGGGTACCTATGGGAGGTCTGGAAAACTCTTGGGAGCTTTCAAAGAATGTTAATATGTATAACACTGCAGTTTTAGTTTTAAATAAAACATGTAAAAATTTTTCTTTTTGAGGATAAATAAGTAAAGCTGCTACTTAAAAACTATTTGTAAGAAAAAGTTCGCTCTTTCCATAAAAAAGCTTAATAACATTTAATGGTATTTCATAGCATTTGGCACCCATAGCACGAAGCATTTACAGTTCCTTGTAAAATGTCTGGGCAACGCTGACTTTTAATTCTGCTGACTTCTTTTGTTGCTGTTGTTTCTGTTGGGATTATTTCTTTTCTTTCTTGGTAAGAAATTTCTGCCTAATGGTCTTGTACAGCATTTGCTAATCCTTAAGCATTCTGTTTGCCCAAGAGCAGAATCTGGTCCCTGGTATCTATGCTGATCTTTACAAACCTAATTTCTCTGCTGTGATACTGACTGTGAGTACTGTGATTGCAATCACAACTGCGAGCAGAGCTTTCTGCTAGAAGTAATTCTACAGCTAACATGATAAACATTTATAAGATCAAACTCCATCTCAAGCACATACGCTGACACAAAGACATGAGCACCTCTGGGAAGATTGGAATTTTGCAGTGATGATCAGCATGCATTAAGTTATTGGTTATAGCTGCGCTCCTTCATTTTACCCTCACTTGAAAAGTTAGCTAGTCAGTGCTTCAGATAAAGTCTGTGAAATTTGATCACTGGAACTAAAATGGATGGCTTAGCTGCCTAATCTCCTCCATCCCGTTATCATCAACTCCCAATCCCCTCCCCACACCATCTTCAAAATTGGGAAATAGCCCCGGACTTATGGGAATATGCTGCTGAGTTAAAGTAAACAATTCTCTGAGACTGTGTGGCCTCAACCACAGGCCACAGGTGGACCTGATGATGAGACCCAAACAGGGAAAATTAACTTTTGGAGGGGTTATAGCACGTTTGTCTGTGGATCAGCTTGTTAAAGTTGATAATTGATTATGTTGATAGTGATAGTAATAGTATCTGAAAATGTCTGCTAATATATTACTAATTTATGTAATCTGTCTTCATTCCAACAAATGACCTCTGAAGACTAAATCTTCACAGACAAGGTATGCTATTTACAGTAAGAAGTTTAGCACGTCTAGAGAATTAGATCTCTCTCATCAATGCAGTGCACCCATCAGTGCAGCACACAGGGTAAGACAATGTGTTTAAACCAGCCCTTTGAAGGAACTCCTGCAATGGACATCAGGATTTCTTTTGTTTCAGTGTGCTTTTCTCTTAAAAAAAAAAAAAAAAAAAAGACTATTTCTCCATAAGTGTGGATTAAGTTAAGTTTTCTGCACCATCATGTAGGATTGGTTACTGCCCCCATTCCTGTGGATAAACAGAAAAGCCAGACTTGAGGTGGGGAAGCAATCCCAGCTGTGTTTTAGTGCTGGTTTTCTGCACTGGAAAGGGTGGTGTGCTGGCTGCCACTATCTGATACACTCATGCAGCTTCCAAAGCAAACTCTTCTCAGCTTTGCTAAACGCACATAAGTTTGCTATTTTGACTGTGCGTATGTTTTGTTAATGGAAGTTCCTTTACTAGAATTACTTAATGGGAACAAAAAAATAATATTACTACTGACAATATATGTCCCTTTTACATTTGTAGACATTACTGAGCTTAACAAAGGGGGAAAGATTGTCCACATTTTATTGATAGCAATTGTAAAGTACAACTAAAATCCTAGTTTAATAGGAGGTGTTGATTCCATATAGGAGCACATAGACATAATAATATCATAATATAATAATCTTATAATATCCCAAATTTGAATTGAATTAGGTGCGGGAAATAATTTTATCAAAACTTTTGATAAAATTGAAACTTCTTTTTCAAATTACTGCAACCTCTGTGTGAGAAAAGATAAAGTGGGACAGAAAGCAAATGGATTGTGTTGATAGTCTGAATCTCTGACAGTTTCAATAATACATGCTTATTATTAGGTTTTAACTGAACACCTTGTTGTGCATGTTGATAAAATATCCCTCTCTACCTTCTGTACTAATGCATTTCCAAAAGATATGAGCCAGATGTGATTATCTAAAGTGTTCTACAAGAATGTCGGATTTGCCACTCTGGCAATGGTCTGTAGGACCTGGGCTCCTGCTTCTGGCTGGGAGCAGTGTCTGCACTCTGGGCAAGAGTGAAAATCTCCCAGGTACAGACAGAATGTTGTACATGGCACTGGGGACTCAGCTTTAGTCTTCACAATGTGCCATAAGGATTGCTGTGAAAGGAAGTAAATGATGGTCTGTTTTACTCTACTATCATTATACGGTATATATTTTTTCTTATTTAATTTCAAATCACATGTCCTGTATCCAGAAAGAGAAGTATTTCTGACCCTGCACTCCCCATCCCCCTTACACAACCAAGGACATATTTAAAACTTAAGGGCAAATGTTCCATAAAACACTGCCCAACCCTTTGCAAATTCCCTGCATAACTCTCACATGCATCCTCTAACTTTAGTCCATCCCTACTCCAAAGTTGTAATTTGCCCTCCAGTCCTTTTTTTTTCCTTCTCTTTTTTCGCAATCTTTGAGATGGCAATTAGCTCAAGAGATGCACTTAGAGCTTTGCTTCAATTACAGATCCCTCCTCCCAAGCTATATGCTCTGCTGTTTTATGCTAATTTAAACATTCTTTTGCATGAAACATCAGTCTGAATTCTCTAATTGTTCCCCACTTATCTGAGATTTGTCTCATGCTTTCCACCCATGGGTGTGGTGATCTGCAGCCCACATAGTCCCAAAGGCTAACTCTTTTGCCTGGTCAGAGATTTTGTTAAAGAAAATCCCTTGAGACAGAATCACTAAAGCTAAACAGCAGTATTAGTGCTGCCCATTTTAATACAGTCTTTTTCTCTCTAGAAATCTCACAAGCTTCACAAAGAGGAATAAACGTTGTCATCTGCATTTAACAGGTACATAAACTGGGGCAAAGAGCAGAAGGTTAAATTTGATAGATCAGGACAAAGACAGACCTGATATGGAGCCATAGAGTTTTGGAGTATTTGATACCTGGGGACATTATGCCCCATTTTTCCTTAAATGATAATATAAAAGGGTGATATAGCTGAGCTACAAGGTTATCATGATTTTCCTTTCTCTCTATGTCCTTCAGTTTTTGTGGATTTTGTCTTGAATACATGCAGGTGATCAGTAAACGTTATTCCTGTGAACCTCAACACTTCTGTCTTCAGCTTAACTCTATCAATGCTTTCCAACCCAGTCTCCAAAGATATTCCTTCTTTCTTCCGTGAAAACACTTCAGTGCAGAACACATTTAAATAATGTGTTGCAGGACAAATAGGTTGAGGTACCAGATATCAGGGTACCAAATGCTCTGAAGCAGTCACTGGAAGAAGCAGCACAAGATGTCCTTGATAATTTCAAGGAAGCAAAGAGAGCCTGTCTTCATGCCAGCAGTTCTGGCTGAAAAATGGTGCTGGACTTAATGGCTTCAAAGACACAAAATTGTATGACACTTTCATTCCTGGTTGTGCTCCTCACCCCCAAATTTGTGCTGCTGTATATTAAGCATCCCCCTTGTGGAGTTAAAGTAGCTCATAAAAGTGTTAAGTAAAAAGTCAAAACTTACATGGGAACTGTTACATTTTCTCTGTGTGGCCATAATGTGGTTATTTATGGTACATGTAGGAAAGATTAAAGGTTTTCATAATAAAGGAAAGCAAGAGCTCAAGAATTGGGTGCCTCCTAACAGCACTAACTCTCAAGACAGGATAAATCACCCAAGCAACCATTAAAACTTCAAGAAGATTGCTTGTAAACCTCCAAGCAATGCCAATAAAGCATATTCCTTGCCATATAGCAGTCCATATGGTAGAGCTCAGCAGTTTTTCAAAACTGAGGGCTCTTCACAATTTAACCCTACTGTCTTTTTCCTTAGAGGGCATAGCGCAAACGAACCACTATCAAATCAATGTAATCTTTAAACGTGGGATGGCAGGGAACACGGAGAACAGACTCAGGAGAAGTTAACTCACCAGGCTTCTCAGAAGCATGGAGATGGGTTGGATTCCTGTGCTTAAGAACTCAGTGCCATTTTTCATTGTGCTGCTTCTTGGGGGTCTCCCATCATAACACAGTGTTAGAGGCAATTTTTTATGAGCTCTCAGGAAGTTAGGAAAATATTCCAAGGTCTCTCAAAGTTCTGGTTCATTTGCATTTTAAAAAGTCAAGTCTGCCCATCCCTTCTACTCTGAAAGGCCAAGGTAGTGAAAACTGCAATAAATCATAATGTAAGCTTGCATGTGACGTAACATCAGCAACTTTACGGAACACAATCAGAAGTCCCTCCTTAAGTTTTACACCAGAGAAAAGCCCCAAACCGAAGATATAGGTTGTTCTTTTTATTTGATAATTTAGGGATATTTTTTTAGGTTTTCCTTTTTTTTCTTTTATTTTCTTTTAATTTCCCTATTTCTTTTTCAGGAAAACCTAACCTAGAGTTAGAGATGTGACCCTACTTGCTCAGGCTATGCAGAGGTAAGTACTGAAGAAAGCAATGTCAGAGTTAATATGAGCCAGAACTTGCTGGCTTCTTAGAATATTCCCAGAGACTGATCATGTCTGGGCCAAATCCTGCAAGCCTTCCCTGTGTATTTCTCTTTTGTTTCATTTTTTTTCAAGGCTTACTTAAGAGAAGTTACTGAGTCTGATCTTCATGTTAATTCTTAAGCTTGATTTAAGACACTAGAGCAAATTTACGAAGAGCCCCAATTCTGCAGACTGCAGATTCCCCATGGAGACATGCAGCCAGCTTCTGGGGAATTCTGGTAACAAACTCACTTCCCACAACAGCTTGATTCTCACTGAGGGATTTCTAGTGTTATTACATAATAAATAACAATGATTATAATAAAGATAAGGAAAACTATCAGTATTCAAATAATTCTGATTGAAGCAAATGTTCCGATTTTGGCAAATACTTCCTCCCCCTTCACCAACACCACCCCTGGCTATATTACATGAAAACAGTCCTGGGAGGAAAAGGAAGTAAATCTAAATCACTTATAAATACATTAACATTGGTCACTTGTGTAAATCAATTGAACTAGTACATCAGCTGATATAAATTGTCATTCTATTAGTTTTCAGAGGCTTATTCTAAAGCTGTGCTGAAGTAATTGTCTTCAGTTGAAATCAGTGGATATCTTTGTCCAGTGACTTTGGTGCTTATGTGAACTGGGATTTAACAATACAGGGAGATGGATCCAAAGTGCCTGTCTATACAAACTACACTATCACAGTCTTCAATGCAAAGCCCACAGAAGTTTCCCTGGAATAAGCCCCTCCAATTAAAGTGGGAGCATAGACATAGTGAGGCAAAGGCTGGAAGGACCAACAGTCATGAAACTCGCGGTTCTCCTGCCATTGCTTGCACTAATCTAGGAAATTCTAGTCCAACACTTAGCATGTAAATGGGAAGAGAGTTTCCTGTCTGGGGGCACCAAATTGCATTTCATGCATAGCCAAAATGTATTTTTTTTTGTCTGTGGTAAGGTCAAAAGCACAGAAGATTCAGACCTACAGTCAGACCAAAGCAGAGGAAGTAAATTAGGAACTAATATTAAAAAAATTTGGCCACTGTGATGCGAGTCCACTAAAATCCCATTCCTATTTATTTCTGCTCCCTTAGTTCCCAGAAATGTGTATTTGCCAGTACAGTGTCTGTATTTCTTTTTAAGTGCCCTTCTGAATTAACCATTGTATTTGCAGAGCAGAATCGTTCAGCAATCCACCGAGAAATGCCCATGAGATTTGAAGGTAGCCTGGAAATCTTTCAAAGGACACCAAAGATAACTACACTGGGTCTTCTATTGCATTTCCATTTTATGGCATCTTTTTATATTCTGTAGTAGGCTTTTCTGAATAAAAATGAGACAGCCTCTTAAGAGGCCTTTTTATTATTTGCATTTGGCAAAAACAGCCTTAATGAGCTGTTAAGAGTCATTCCTCAGTCCTATTGTTGGCAATGCATGGGAGCCTGTAAAGTGTTGAAAAGCCAAAAGACAATTTATGATCCCTGATGCTATCCCTTCCTGAGACAATTCTTCAGAAAGGAAGATATCTGGGGAGTAGGAAGTCCCATTATTTAAATGCCTCAGTAAGTTTTACTGGAGTCATAACTGTGGAATTTGCTATTTTCATTTCAGAACTGTTTACACTCTCTGTGCTCACTTTAAAAGCAGCAATGTCATGCCCGCCCTGCATGCTCATTCCAATCTGCAGCACTAGAGAATAGGAAGATGACTCAAGGAAAATTCCCCATTCATCCCCGGGATTGAATAAATAGCACCAAATTCCAAGCAGACACTAATCAGTTTATGATTCTGTTATATTCTTTTCCAAGCAGCACTCATGCTTAATATCTGGAGGCAGCGGTCCTTTTGTCAGCACTAGTCACATTAGCCTAGTCCACACAGGTCTGGAAAGTGTAAAGGAACTCAGATTTACTGACATATGGACAGGAGGGTTATTCGGAACAGTGGGGAAAAAATGGAACAAAGAGTTTCACAGGTTTCTGCAGCAGAGGGATGTGTGGTTCTTGGCATTGTTTTCGCCTTGAAAATGAGGAGCAGAGGTGTTTGTTAGTGACTGAAGGTGCTGACGAGACAATCAAATATTTGTGACAAAGGCAAAGACCTTGGACCTTATCGTTAACACCCAGACATCTCCAGAAAAGAGCAAATATTGCATTCTTTGTATTGTCTCTTACTGTAAATGACAAAATGACATCTTTTACCATGCGCATGTGTATTGATTTGCTTCAGCCCTTACTAACTTAAATACTGTAAATGGATGAGAGATAGGGTTGTCTGTTTGACAGTAATTAAGTGATACTCTCACTGTCTGAACAAAGAGATGACCCAATGAGGACTTACAACCAGTGCAATTGTTCCTGTTTCAAGAGCTGTAATCACTTCCACTATTAATGAAAACAAGTAAGATATTAAAATAGTTGAAGATTAAAAATTCCATTCAAGAAGTTAGTTTTTATGCAGGAAATATTATCTTTTAATAAAAACAGCCAGTATTCTCCATTGTGATATTTCCAGCACATGCCTGGTCATATAATCTCAGCAAAACTTGGGTGTACAATGAGCATCCTGTACAGTCACCCAGCACTCAGAATTGAAGAATATATAAGAGAAGAGAAAAGTCATTCAAATGGTTAATTGCAGCACCTGGGGAAGCTTGATATAGTGACTGGCCAAAAGACACCACACCACAATCCAGCCAACAAATGGCTTCAAATGCTATTGTGTCTCTGATACTCTCTGCTATGATCTGTCATTGCAAGGTATCTGCATGTCACCCCAAAGGTGCCGAGTGGCTGACAGTTTAAAAGAGAGCAGAAGAAACCCAGAACTGCTACAAAAAGTGGATTGTAGCCAACTCTAAGTCCCCTGATTTGAACAGGAGATGGGTCATCCCCTGATTTTGGTGTGTGGATCTGCACTCACTGGCACATTTATATAGGGAGCATGGTGGAAGCAGTCCAGATAAGCGGGAGCCCCATGGGGTGCATCACCATAACCCAGCCCAGCATGGAGGGACTGGTGCCTTTTTCCTGTAGTCTTTTAATGGTGGTGGAAATCTCTAATGGGGATGGAGGGAGCAGTCTTTAATTCTGGGTATCATTGCCATAGATAGAACCAGGCGGTGAGATTTCAGGCCGTTGTTACTTTTGGGATGTCATCTGGTTACAAAGGGCACACCGTGTGCTCTATTTAGATTTAGACGTATAATTTAAAAACTATTTTTTACCAAATAATTGAACAATTTGATTGCCTTCCTTTTATTGATACATGTAATAGTCACTTATGTTCTACTGTAACAGAATAGTGTCCGAAAATAAAGCAACTTGGTTTAATAAAGCTGCAAGCTCAGGTACCACTGTTAAGCTTACCTACTAGTAAGCATGATGAAGTATCAGATCCTGCAGTGATTTTTTCCAGATCATATTTCCATCAATTCTAGCCTGTGCCTGATCTCTATTTTTTTTTTCAGGCACAATAATACCCTTCTGTTTGAATTTAATTTTTGAATCCCCTGAAACTTCAGGGTCTGACTCTGACCTTGCATGCAGAAATACTCAGAGTGACTTTAAGACTTACTCCTTCTTCCATTAATAGCAATATAACCACTGTATAATTTTGCCTTCCATCAGGGAAATATTGCCTTGCTGTTTTGTTCAAGCTCATGTCCTTTGTCTGAAATGTAATCATCAGCAATTACCCATGTGCAGAGCATTTTGTCACAGTTACTTACTGCTCACAAGCCAGCCCGACATAGTAAACAGTCAGATGTGAGGCCAGCCTCTTGCTGGTGGAGACGGCTGTGAGAAGTGTGACAATAAAGAGATGCAAATCCACAACAGCTGGATTCTTGGCTCCTCACTTGGCTTCTGATTATTTGAAAATGTTCTTTCCTTCTGTAATTTTATTTGCATAAAAACACAACACAATAATTTGACGACTGCTCACCCTCACACTGGCATAGGAGCAAAACAGCTTAATACAGAACTGAGCAATCAATTATATATTTTTTTTCCCCTGAAATCACACATCTTTCGCTTTCTTTTCTATGCTGTGACTTTAAAAAGTGACTTACAGTGCAGCTGGGTTATGCAGTAAAATGAGTAATTCGTACTTGTTAAAAGAAAGGATTATTCTTCTGTTAACTCACGGAACAAAGCTTCCCAATAAATGTTGTACTCTGCTATGCAGTGAGTGCTTTTGTCCAGTTCATAGCACAAATCATACTGTTCCCCAGTGCTCATCCACAGCAGTATTCTTTAATGCTTAACTCAGTGACCTCACAAAAATAATTGGTGTGAAGCAAATTTACTTAGCCCTCTGCCTTTATTTGCAGTCTGAAAGGCTCAGAGAATTGTGCATATTGTTTATGGAAATGAAGAGGGAGAAAAGAAAACAGAACGTTACTCCCCAGATAAAGATGGGCCCATGCACAGAAGAAACACAGGGGCTTAGCATGGTGTCCCTGCCTGCATTATAGACACTTAATGAAAGACGCTGATCGACTAATGCAACTGCAAATCAGTTCAGTGACTGTGAAAATCCATTCCAGCTGCTGCGATTTAAAACAGTTAACATTTCTGATGTTGTTCTTAAGTTAAAATTTCAGGTTTAACTATGAGTGTTGACTAATAATTATTCCCCAGATGCAAATAGCAATGATTTATGAGCAGATTTCTGTTGATTTACAAGAGGAAGAATAAACCCAATTCTCATTTCTCAGTATAAATCTGTATTTAAAAGCTCTATTTGAAACTTTGGGGATTTTTAAGTTCCAGACCCAGGCCCTTGTTCTCGACTCTGCCTTCATTCTGCACTGTCAGTGCTGATACAGCCAGCACACCAGCAACCTGTGCCAGATACCACACCACACACGGCCATGGGTTACCTGGTGTGCTGGGGTGTTGATGGGTGCACATGGGTGATGGACACTTGCTGCCAGGGAGTCTCTACCTCTTTCCCTTCCTACTGGAAGTGCCTCTGAAGGCTAGGAAAGCAGTTCTGCTGAGCAATCATCCCGTTTCCAGCCTGCCTACCTACCAGGCCAGTTCTGCGCAGAGGTAAGAGGAGTTCTGCCCTCTCTTGCCTCCCCACCAGGCTGTCTGCACCCTGGCCCTGTTCTCAGGCACAGGGGGAAGAACAACAGCTCCAGGGAGGTCACCAACAGATACCTCTTCTTTTGTCCCCGCAGCACGCGCAGCACCCACAGCACCCTGCGAACAAGCACCATGTCCCACGGCTGCTTTTGGTTCCTCTGTCCCTCCTCACTACCTGCTCCTGGTGGGGATGAACTAAAACGCTCCCGAGCAGCAGCTGCCCTCCCTGCAGGCACAGCTCCTGGTAAGAGGATTGAGCTCCTGAGCCTTCCCACCCCCTTGCTGAGCATGGAACACTTCAGCTGACACCCACCACCTCCAGGAGCAGCACAGGGAGAAGCATCAGCTCCACATCACCTCCAGGAGCAGCACAATGTCGGCTTCACCGGCCTCCCTACACCCCCCAGATGTTTCTGCACACATCTGGATGAGGTTCACATGTTTCTTCCACTTACTGTCACTCTTGATTGTGCAGATCTAAATCCATCTAGCTAAGATGAAGGTGCTTGAGCTGGTGGATCAGGGACACTGCTGCCTGTGCATGTATGACGAGGAGCAGGAAATACTGTGGGATGAGATTTCATCCTCTTTGTACACCCCTTTCTGGGGCAGCAATAGCCAAATGGACCAAGTTATGTCAATGCAAGCTCTGCCTGGAATGGAAGAAAGCAGCCTCGGACTTGTACTCATGCATAGTTAAAAAATAACTAATTTTAACTTAAGTTGCAACAAAATTGCCACATCTTGTTACCAAAACCACTGTAACTGTGATCAAAATGCATTTAAATGTCCTTGTGAGCAGGAGTGCTGTGCAGCTCTGGAGGTACAGAAGGCTGCAAGCAGCAGGAGCAGCGCTACAGAATCACAGCATCAGACAGCTTGGAAAAGCCCTTTAAGCTCATCCAGTCCAACCGTTCCCATCCCTGCCCAGGCCACCCCTGCCCCATGGCACTGAGGCC
>JBCJKH010053369.1:0-19159 GCA_039877255.1 Loriculus beryllinus
TGCCCCATCCCTGGCAGTGTTCAAGGCCAGGTTGGACACAGGGGCTTGGAGCAAGCTGCTCCAGTGGAAGGGGTCCAAAATATACACACAGAGAATATTTCACTGAATGAAAACATAATATCCAGTTTTATTTATGGCATGACTAGTCAAAGAACAAGAAAAGGGTAATTGTCACCCTGTCTCCTTTGCTGCCATACACAAACCTCTCCAGATACACTGTAGCTGAGAACATGTCCTGTAGAATTCTTTTTCCTATCAACACCACATGGACATTTCCTCTCACTTCAATCATTTTGACAGAATTCAGACGTGTTCAGCTTTACCTGCCATTCCCATCCATAAATATTGCTCAGGACATTCAACTGAAAACTCATTGTCCAGCCTATGCTTAAGGAAATCCAGTGATACAAGTTTTGACACTTTCTTCAGGTTATTCAGATGGTTAATACACACTGTGTGTTACCGTGCAGCTCCAACAGATACAAAAAAATCACCAGCCTGCTTTCTGTAACACCAAATCCTCATGTTTCTTTGTATCTTGCTAACCCACTTCCTTCTGCTCCAGTCCAAGTGATACATAACCATGTCATGCCACAGCTATATTTGCTCTGTATATTTATTCTATGGAACAGACACCCGTTACCAAAAGGTTCCTGGAAGTATCACTACTATTTGGTGTTTTTTCTCTATTATTAAGAGTCTCTGCTTCAAAGATTTCCAATTCTATAGCCTAAGCCTACTCAGGAAAATGGCTCTTTCACAAACAGCTTTTAGGTTCTCTAAAACCTGTTTAAACCTACACTCATTCATTCCAATTACATCCTTTGATTCTCTTTAGTCCAGTTTAACACCGATCAGCAAAAACTGTATTTTGCTGTTTCTCCTTTTGCCTTTGGAATACTTCTCATGCTGACAGCAACAGACCAGGCTGCAAAGCTACTTTTAATAAAGCAGGTTCTCACTACTGGCGAAAACCCCAGCATATCTTTTAAAGGCTTCATATAAAGAATTACCCTTTGGTATTTCCTTATCACATGGCAATTAGAAATCGGTATAAAACTGAGAACTTCACATCTCTTTGTCTTCAGAGCTAATGATAAGCAGTAAATTGAGGTGAACATACCTGCACAGAGCTTCAGCTGGTCTAGGGCGAGGCATCCCTGCCCATAGCAGGGGGCTTGGAACTAGATGATCTTAAAGGTCCTTTCCAACCCTAACTAGTCTATGAATCAGGATCATTACAGAGCACAGACTTTGGCCAAACACTTGTTCTGCGAAAATGTATTGATCTCTCATGGTATTCATAGGTGCAAAAAGCTTCTTCACCACCTTACCTTGGACTCAGCACAGCTTTAATTGCTTTAAAACACATTCACTTGAACAGCTACTCTGCATCAATGGGAGTGATCTTTAATAGGACAGAGAATCTATTCTGTCATACCAAGAGCAATCTTGCTGCACTCCTAGAGCAACTGTTATAAATGCTTCATGATCCCAAATATGAATGATATATACTGCCAGTATAATTTTGACTAAGGGTTATTTATTCTTCTATACTACTCATGTAGCATTCATAACTTAATAAAAACATCTAGTCTAATTGCTGTCTCTATAAACACAAATAATTCTTGACAGCTTTATAGTCATCTACTGCAGGAAGACGATATAGCCAATTATTATTAGCCTATGATGATCTAGAAGTACCTATGGAAGAAAGATGTCTTTATAGATATCTAGTAAATGCTGGAATTAAAGTACTTTCTATGAAGCTAGCCACATCCTGGAGTCAGTCATCTGTTAATGGGAAAATTAACTTAGCAAACATATCCAGGGATACAGTGAATTTGCCATTGTTTTGAGACTTTAAATAAAGACACGATGTATTTGTAAAAGACACCATCTATACCAAACAAGTTACTGTCCTGACATGCAGGTTGCTGGCTGAGACTCGGTGGGCTTTGTGTAGGAAGCTCCAAGGAAGTGACCATAACTACTGTCTCCTGCCTTGAAACCTGTGAGTACTTCCAGTTTCACCCTCCAACACCTGGCTGTGTACATGCCAGAGGGTGGGTGCTCCCATCATGTCTTACATATTGCCATGACTGATTGCTCAGCTCTATTAGGCTATTTTGAACACTTGGTGTTAAGCTACATCTGAACTGTAACATACTAGTGATAAACTCCTGGTTTTATACTTGCTTGGTTGACACAGACATTAAGAAATTCATAGCTTGGGTGCAAAGAGACTTGACACCACCACGGTAACTACATGTCACATTTGCATTACCTGGGGCAGCCAAGAGTAGTCAGTGATTTTCTCAGGAGTATCATTCAACAATAAAGTGTTAGGTATCTTTAGGTATGCATGGTTTAGAAGCAGCACAGCATTCTAACACTAGTATCCACATAATCATGTTATTTATGAAGAGGTTTCGCTCTCATTTGTACCAACATCATAGCAGTATAATTCTAGCATTTTCTCCATGACATTCCCTTCAATTCCCATCAGTTTAAGGGTTCTGGATGACAATAATGCTGTGAAAATGTTACTCAGCCAAAAGTAATTTTGAAAGCTAGCTTAAATGTCAATACTATTCTTGCAGTCCTCCCAAAAGCATGGTGGACAGTGTAGCAGGTGGAAACAGATGAACTGACAACACTGAAGAACACATGGCTTGGAAACTGTCCCTATAGCAAACTGAGCCCTGTAAATAAGGACTTGCCATTTGTTTATTCTGGGAGCAGCTCAGGAACCAGCAGGAGAAGCCAAGGAAAAATCTTATGAGACATTGAAGTCCAGCTGACAGAGCACTGGACAAGGATAGAAGACTACGCAAATCACTGTTTCTTTCACATCTCTTTATATAGCTCTTTATTTTCTATTTCCATTCTCTATTCTAGTCTATTTCTTTATATCTCTTAAAGGAAACAAACCCCAACAAACAAGTTTCATTTCCTTCCAGAACCCACATCAGGTCAAATCTAAAGCTCTGATACAGAATCATAGAATAGTTCAGGTTGGAAAGGACCTTAAGATCATCCAGTTCCAACCCCGTTCCATGGGCAGGGACACCTCACACTAAACCATGTCACCCAAGGCTCTGTCCAACAGGTACATCTCATTTAATACAACAGATCCATCGAGTCCTTATCTCTCCACTTAGGACAGGATACACACCCGGACACAAGTTAAAATCTGTAATGCCTTCATCTTCAGGAATATCCTCTTAAAACTGAGCCAGATCCCTAAATTCAGCGTATGACTGAGCATAGAAGTATTGTAGGCTCCTACCCCAAGATACAGGAACAGATAGTTTAAAGTGATCTGAAGTCCACACAGAGAAAAATATTCAAGTGACATGTGGTTAATACAAGATGATGTGAGAAATGAGATCAGTAGAAGAAAATTGCTTCTGACATTACATTATTGCTGTTGGATTGAGATTTCTCCCAGTGAGAACCCACTGGAAAGAAAGAATCATTTGAGAAGAACACTTAAAATACTATGAATTAGGCAAAAGCGGTGTCACATCTAGTATTTAGGTTGTTAGAGCTCTGTGTTCCTCTTCTCATTGCAAGATCCTCACGCATTGGATCACTTCTCAAAATACTTCAGTCTTATGTGTCATCGAAAGGATGGTAACTCAGTTACTTTTGTGCTACGAAGCACCAATTTAGAGAAGCTCTCACCAGTGACTCACGAATGCCAATTCCTTTGCTTTCAGATTTCTCATCCAGGTATTGACCCGATCTCAGTTGTCCTCACTTCATGAGCAGTGACAAGGCAAGAGACCAAGCAAAACCAGCTCCAAATAATAAAGAATCCCTGTACTCAATTACTTTTTGAGGATACAGAAGACCAGAAGCTCACAAAATCCAGGATTCCACATTAATTCTCCAGCACAGGGCACAACATCCAACACCTCACTTAATATTTGGTTACAGTACTGAATAGGAAAGGAAATAAGGACGACCAATATCTCAAGAGGAGAAAGCAGAGATGGAATATCAGAACACGTCTTGCCTTCAGAACTAACCTGTCCCATGAATACAAAGAGGCAGGGTTTTTTAATTAAACTTTAGTGATAAAAATGCCTCCAAAAATTCTAACACTAAAAAAATGTGGGTTTTAATTAAGCATTTACTGAAATTGATTCCAATTATCATTTTAGATTCGAAAATACTTAAAACTGAAGATAAGCTTTTTGACAGATGTAAAAACTCAACCGTTTGTGCACTGGGAGGTGAGAAGTGAGACAGTTGCCATCACATGAAGGCAGCTCTGTAGACTTCCACAGCCACCTCTTTTGAAGCAGCTCTGCTAATGACAAAGGCCATGACTGAAATTCCCAAGAGAAAGTACTCCTGTGTCCTGATTGACAGGCACAAAGCTGCAAGGGTGCTATAGATGGCACTTATTAATACTGCCAATTCTACAACCTGAAGGTTTCCAAGTGTTTTGCAAACACAAGTAGATTCAGTTTCATAATTCTTTTCGGTATGTAATTAAATCCTATCGCCTTTCCACAGACACAGAAGCTGAAGAATACTAATGTTGCTAAAGGTTAGCCTGGCTGCCTGGAGATGAAACCTCTGGGAATGCCTCTCCCCATCACAGCAGCTGTATTGCAGAACCAGCTCCAGGTCTCCCCGTATTTCAGCCTCATTGCATTAGGTCTCCTGTCAAAGAGAGAATTTCAAGAGCATCTACTTTTACAGCACAGCCTCTTCCTGCAGCAGGACAACAAAAGCAAACAAGCAAACAAAACCCCCCAGAAGATGCCTTTATGCTTTCTTTTCACTCTCAGCAACAATCCTTCCTGGAAGATTTTCTATTACTGCTCATTATTGGCTTCAGCCCACAGTTGTAGTAACATTGTGTGGGATGGTGCAGCAACAGCAGCACATCAGCATCAGCTCCGTGACGCTCACAGACTGTTCTTCTCAGTGTATTTTCCTAGATGGGAGCAGTATATGGAACATAACTCCTGACAGAGCCCACAGGACTTCTGAAAAAGCTTATTTCTTGACTACTGAATCACAGCAGATTAAAGCACATAAAAGTAATGAGATAAGTACCATGTATAACCCGCACCCTCAACGTACAACATAGTCAGGATTTGTGCCAGGTGTAACCTTCTTCTGCTCTTTGAAATATGGAAGGATCTTCTCCCAGCACAGTTGTACACATCTGTTGCAAGTACAACATATTAAAAACCCCAAATACATTACAAACAAACATTAATAGTTTGGCTAGAAGGCAAGAAAATCTAAAGTTAAGGCTGTAACTCCATCCTGTGGTATGTAGGTATTACAACACATGGGTTTTTATCCAGGGACGCAAATATTTGAGTTTTATACTAATACCAGGGCAAATCAGAGCACCCTTCAGGACTCTCATGTCCCATTCCTAACAGTGTTCAAGGCCAGGTTGGACATAGAGGCTTGGAGCAAGCTGCTCTAGTGGAAGGGGTCCCTGCCCATGCAGGGTGTTGGAACTGGATGAGCTTTAAGGTCTGTTCCCACCCAAACCATTCTAGGATTGTTTCCTTTCGAATATCCTTCCTCATGTATGTGAGCTAGTATAACAAGCCTTGCCAAACTGTGTTTGCTCAGAGCATTCTTTGCTGCTTCACTGGGGATACTGAAGGCGAACAAGTTTTGTCTGAACTGGTACGACTCATCAAGTTTCAGGTAGACACATGCTTATGGCAGATCTCAACCTGACTGTATAACCCCAGGTTTCTGATTTAAGTACAGAGTGTTTTCCTGTTTATGTGGAGCAGCTTAAAGAGATGGCACTATCTCCATCAACTTCAACATGCCACTGGAAGAAATTCAACCTACTTTTGAAGGAGATGCATTTGGAGGAAAATTAAGTCCATGTCATGGCTGTCTGTTCAACCTAAGCAAGTGCTAAAGTAACCTAGATCCTAATACTGAATCTCTGAATCAAAATGTACACTGTTCTGGAAAGCTGAAGAGCGTTGGAAACCTGTTCTGACCTCAGGACACCACTCAGAGCTCTGATTTGTCTGACATCATTGTTCTCTTGCATCAATTCAGCAGCTGAAATGAAGATGGCGAGCCCTATACTGGGTAGGTCAGCGAACTGACACACATACCCCTTGTGCTAACACTGTTCTCTGCTGGGGCTCATGTCTGTCTGCTCTGCAACGGACGGGGTACAAAGCTGACCCTGGAACATTTCACATCATTCAAGCAATGTTCTTTGGAGCCCGCCTGTCAAAGCTTACTGGGAGTTGGGCTATCGCTCATCTTGTCACGAGTATGCTGTATTTCTAAGCAGTATTTTTCTTGAGATCCCAGTAGGTGAAATGTGAGAATGGAGGAGTTTTAAAGAGAGCCTTAGAGCTGCAGAAAAGAGCTGTATGAACTAAAGTAAAGGACTGGGAATTAAGAGACACATGAAATTAGCCTACCCTGATTTTAGGGTAATCTCTAGACTTTACTGCGGTGAAGGTCCAAGGCGTGCTTTTGTTCATGCCAGTACTGAAAAAAACCTGCTAATGTAATAAATTCTTTCCAAGTCAGTCTTTTCTCTGATTTAACACTTCTACTACTCAGGCTATTCAGACATCTGTTCCATAAATGGCCAGCTTGGGTAAACATGTTGCTTTGCAGCATAAGCCATGGGCTAGAGGTTACCTTCTGCAAAGATCTATAGGGAGGGCAGGTCCTGCTCCTTACTCTGCCTTAAGCAGAATCAGCCAAGTTAGCTTAATAACTGAGACTGGGTTTGTAAGTGAAGCTGGCTGGCTTCATTCAAAGCCGATTAAAGGCAGTCTGCATGATCCCTGCAAGGAGCAGAGTGTAGGACAACGGTCTGTGTGTGCACTGATAACTATCTAAGGGCAGGATATCCATCTACACAATCTGGTCCAGCAGAAAAGATCTGCTCATTTCCAGTCAATGTGCATCTGCTTAGACACTAAGTGGTACTGCATGGAATACCCTGTTATTGAAGACAGGCAAAAAACAGCTGAGGAAAAGCAGATGATTCCCCATCTCCCCCTTTTTCCTTTAGCCTCGTTTTGTCCAGCTGAATTGACTTCCTGATTTGCTGCATGTTACAAGCAGGTATACAAAGCCCATCATAAAGAAAAAAGCATCCTGCTCACTACAATGGATCACCTTCAATTCTCTTCTTCCAGGAACTTCTCAGCATTATAAATCTTAAACAGTAAACACTCCTTGTACTGAGAAAGCTCTGACTGACAGTGGAAAGTTAATCACAGATGTGTATACCTATGGAAATCTGTGGTTTAAAGACAATCAAAGCAAAAAAGTAATAGTTATACAGCAAAACAAAGCAAAAGGTGGTGTTTCCTTTTGAAAGGAAACATCAGAGCAAATAGCTTAGATTTTCACTCATACAGACATTAAAAAGGAATCTTCGCTGTTAGCTGGAAAAGAGACCATCCTGTCTTGATTTTTCAAGCAGAACTGGTATATATTAAAAGAGTGGCTGTCAATTTAGCTGAAGACAAGAAGTGTCCTTTTATAGCAGTTTTTAACATGCATGCATGAATGCTGTATGAACACAAGTGTCCTTGTGAGCTTATCAAGTTCACATTTACATTCAAAGCAAAGCAGAAACTCAAACAACACTTCAGCAGTGGTACCGATCAAGTACGCATGCGCGCTATCAGTAGTTATCAGCCCTGAAAGGAGCTGCCAGAGGAGCAGCACAAACCACGGGTGTTGATGGTAAAACTGACCCAAAAGCAGTAAGAATTTCACCCAGAAGCTACTCAATTTCATTTCTAAGCCTCCATGAAGTAGTGAGCTATAAAAACACATCAGCTTTCCAGAAAATTGAGGAAGGATGTGAAGCACTCATATGTCTCATATGGGAGAGCAAGAATAGCTGAGACACTCTGATCATGCTGCCTTCTTCAATTTGCAAATACTCTTGCAAATACTGAACATAAATGCAAGCCTAATACCTGCTCTTCCACCTTAATTGTCCAGTCTGTAACAGAGGATTTTAATGCTGCAGCCCTCTCTCATCTGCAAGAGCTTAGCTACGAGATTTGGGTAATCCATTTAATTCCTTCTTAGATACCAGCTATTTAGATCATCTCACTGTGAGAAGAGCGCAACTTCCAATCCAAAAACTATGCAGAATCCAAACCCTCCCTGGTGCCTGCAGATATTTAAAGCCTAGCTTCATCTGAGCTCCTGTAATCACTGCAAAGGAACATGACTTACATAGTCACGCAGACTCAACCACACAGCATCAAGCCTTATCTTTCTACTGACCAGCACTGTTACAGACCTTTGATCGCATCACTGGATCCCTCAGGAGGCACCAATGAACCCAAAACCCCAAATAAATCCACTTTCGGCAGGTCTGCCCTTGCAAAATTAAAGGAAGCATAGGGATTGAAGTGTCCTGAATCTCTCAAGTCTCTTACCTAACAAACCATTGCACTGCTCCTTCCCAAAAGGAGGGGTAGTACCCTTTCCTACCCTATGCCGCTTCACCATAACCAACCACTCTTACTCCTTAGGCCAAGAAAGCTATTTACCCAGACTTTGTCATAGGTTACACCACAAGGAACCACCAACTACAAGTATTTGGAGACTGCTAATTCCCAAACTGTGGATAAAGGGAACCATCAGCATTAAAAGCAGCTTCTAACTTGCTTTGATTTCAAGTAAACTCCTTTTCCTTTACAAATAAGCAGCTCTTAGAGCAAGTCTCATGGGTTTAAAGAAAAAAAGGTAGAAAAAGCTAAAAAATGGACATTTCCCCTTCACACTCAGCAGTAGGAACATTTTGTACAGATACCTATCACAAAATTAAAAGCCTCAGGGCAATTTAACCCTTGGTCCCTGCTTACCTGAAGAGAAGAAAGACTGCTGCAAGCATGGCTGGGGCTCAACACGGTGCAGATTGCCTTCCCTGTGTCACTAGTGTAGCAAATTGTCATTGCCCTGTCAAAGGCAATTCCGAAAGCTGTAACTGCACTCGGATGTTGAGGAATTATCCCAATTAGCACCCTACCAGCACTGTTTACACTGTCAGCACATACTAACAAGCCTTGAGGATGATTCCTTTTTTCTGCACAGGTAAATATGAACTAGTTCTGAGAATGTTTTGCTCGTGCCACATGCTGACAGGGTGCGTGGATCTCATCAGTGAGCAAATGCTATTTAATGGGACTGCCACGTTTGAGGGCCACAAGCTGTCATTTATTACACTTAGTATTATTCTTTTACCATCTATTCCCTTAATTTCTTTGTGTTAAAGCTCTACTATTACACTACAAATAGTTCTCAATTCACAATTAAATAATGTGAAGTCATTCTGATTTTGGAATGTGACAAAAACATCAGCTAGGATGGAGATGTCTAACCCCTAATTGTAATACCAAGAAATAAGGAAACTCATAGGAATAACTGTGCCCTCTTGCTTCCCATTACTTTTTCAAATCATCAGCTTTATCTGCTGGTCAGTGATAACACAGTGTTAACTGGAACACTTGATCCTGGGGAGAAGAATAAAATAGAGAGGAAGTCAACCAGCCAAGTCTCTCAGCAGGACTCCCAACACTGCAACTTATGGTAGGTTTGAGATTATTTTTCCTTTGTGCTCTCTGTAATAGTTTGCATTAATTTATTAAGGCTCCTTTAATTATGGTGCACATGAGGATAATTAAAGTGGACTGGATTGTTTTGCACAAGAGTGATTTTTCCCTCTCCACCGAGCATTCTATAGGGTATTAGAGAGTATTACAAAATCTATGGGGTTTGCCTTCAAAGCCCTACACATTTTAGAGGAAAATTCACTTGACTTATTTCTAGGTTGCTCTCTGCTTATCAAAGTGAAAGTTATCATTTCATTTATATTAACTGCTGAACCTCCTCCTCTTCCTCTCCCTCTTCCCCTGACCTCAATTACTCCCACAAATCAGATTAGCCCTGTTGACTTTCATCACTTCAATAATTAAGATACAGAAGCTGAACCAAATGCCTTCCAAGCAATTGTCCTCGGAGCTCTAATAAGAGCACATTCTAATAAGTTCTGGCAGCAGAGTGTGTTTTCTCTGCATGAACGTTAAGGCACCTGAAGATGTATTGAATTTGGCATGTTCTCAAGAAGCCCTTTAGGAACTCTTCAGTAGATGCTCACCTTGGATTTTATGATTTTCTTTCATTTCCATGGTTCAGTAAGATAGATAGCACGATGATCACACAGAACTGCTATTTGTCCTTGCTTTACATTCCCTCACTGCATGCCCAAAACAGAAACCAAATATTTACATGCCCTTCTGCAATCCCAAGATTTTTCATTGGCTGGGACACTGTGGAACTCTGCTTCCCTCCTCTTTCCCCTTGCATATGAACACATGTATCTTCCCATGATGATGCAGCAGATAAAACGGACTCATTTACCTCCGAAAGTTCAGGATCAGATTCTCAGATGGTTTAAACTGTTTAGCATCAGAGACTTGGAAGAGATTAAAGCAATTTGCTTGTTCATTAAAATAAAGAACATAAGATTACAGCCCTCACGCTATTGATGTTTGGCTTTTCTTAATTAAGTTTAATAGAACAACATCCTCCAAAAAGTGATTTGTTACCTGCACACTTCCTGTTTGGAAGCTGTTTGAAACAAATATTGAGGTTTCCCTAGCTTCTTCCCAGGTCCAGATTTGGCCACTTCTGCTCCTTTTAACCTCAGTCTTAATTTTTGTATATTCCTCCTCTTCCCTTGTATAGACCCACAAAATGCTTCATGAAGCATGAGTATTCTAATCACTCATTAATCATTTCCTTTACCACCCTAAAACCTCTGCTTGCAATTGCTTCAGTTTATCTTTTCTGAATATGATTGCCTGGGATTGTAAATGATTTTCTAGATAAGATTTTACCAGGATCATACACAGGAGTGGTAGTTCTTCCCTAGCTCAATTCTATCCTGACAAAAAGTCAGTGAAGCCAAGCCCAAGCTGTGCAACCTTACAAGGAACAATCAAGAGCAGCCACCACTTCGCTGTGGTGAAGTTACTGCTAACCAAGAAGAGGACCATCAGCCTGATACAGCTTTAGCCACTGTTGTTTCTGCTCCCTGGAGCTAGATCACATCTCTTCAGCACAACTGTGCTCCGAGCAGAGATGTCCACAATAACTCCATCAGTTCCAGGACCAGGGGCCATGCACCTTGTGTTCATGAGGGGCCCGGACTTGGCCATGGAAGTCCAGCTAGTGCTTGTGGGCTGTACTTGGCCTTTGCATGTAGATGTGCCATATCCAGTAGCTCTTGGTCACACTCCACTGATCAATGCAAGCTCATACAGATAAGCATGGACAGATAACCAAAAGGGGATTTGGATTCTGGCCATCTGCTTATTGCTTATGCTCCCTGGACCTGGATTTTCCCATCTGTGAAATAAAGGGTCAGACTTGGTCTCCATTACAAGACCTTTCAATAAGTCCTGATAAAATTATGCAAAATAAATAATGCAAAACATTCAGTGCCTATGTGACACCTATTTTGCCAAATATAGATAAACAAGGCCCAGGAGACAACAGTAAAGCTGTTTGTAACATTCTTAAGATTTTATTGTCAGACTTCAAGAAACAAGACTCTCAAAAGTGGAAGGAAGAGCAAAACTCGCCACTACTTCAAATCCCTCTTTTACAACAACATAATGTGGTCATCTAATGCAGTGCTATCATAAAATTAAATCATGCTCACTTGTCATTTTGTATGGTCTATACTGACAGATTAAAAACTACATGGCAAAATGTAATTTCCCAAACTGAAGGTATAAGAGGAGTTTGAAATATCTTCCTGCAGAGTCTGCTCAGTCCCGAGTCCTCATGATAATAAAGCAACACTCACAGACAGATAGAATTTAGCACTGCTGTCTGCCTTCAGGGTATGAGCAACACGTGTCCCAGCACTGCCAAGGGGAAGAGGAGTGACAAGTACAGAGCATGCCAAGGTTATCTGTTTTCTGAGAGAAAACAGGGGAAGAGCTTTTCAAGTTTAAAATCCTATAGATACACAGGTAAGAAGTGAAAATGGTTTTTCCCATCCTGCTTTTGAGTGGAGGGTACAACTCTTACTGCGGCTACCCAAGACAGAGACATTGAGTATGGGTCACACCAATCACCTCCACAACACATCAAGACAACACAGCGTCTCTCTACAGCAGAAACTACTTTGGCTAGATCAACCTCTGCTGCCACAAGAATCATTCCCATACAGAGCTAGCAAGATGATAATAAAATGCCATCTACAAACTACTGGAGCAGGAGCTGTGTATGCCCAGAGGGAGATGGCGAGCAGCCTGAGTACCTCTGCTTCTGCTACACATCCCCATGGACAGGCTGCTGTCACAGGCACGGACAGTGGGTGCCAATTTGTGCTCTCATCCACAGCACAAACCCCATCAGTGCAGACCAACTCACCCAGCTACATCAAGTCAGTTCCAAGGTACCTGGAGGTGCTAAATCTGTTCTTACGTGTAAGCAGCAGTGGGAACTAATGGAGTGCCAAAAACATCAGGGCTGAAAATATGGAAGAACTCTGTTAAGTTCAGCCTCAAGCTTACTGAGCTGAGCTAGAAAGTGACAGCACTGATGTTTAGCTCCTGTCCATAGTGATACGCAGGGGTTTTCATTCCAGCACTTAGGAAGATCATGGAAGTGGCCAAAAGTTGCACTTGGGAAAGTGAGAAATTGCGTATAACAGAGCACAAGTGTCTCTGTGCACTCACACACATCAGAATTAGCACAGCCATTGCAAAGACCTGCTGCTGTTGCAATAGAACCCAGAGGTTGTGACACCTTGCAAACTCTAAATTGGGAAGAAAAAACACCCAACAATTTAAGCTTACAGTCAGCTTAAATCCTTTCCATAAAGCAAGGATAGGACATCTTAGATACTTATCCTAAATAAACTGCAGGAATTCTGCAACTTTACCGAAAGTCGTATATATTACAGCTGGCTGTGTGCTCTGGCACTAAATCTAAGCTACAGTGATTAAAAGGTCTGGTAAGATTTATCAGGCTTGATAATGCACTCTAGTTGATTAGGATTTCCAGCTTCAAACCCAGAGTCGATGCAAGTTTTCAGATGTGATGTAACTTTGGCATGAATTGCCTTAGTCCCAGTATCGGAAAGGCAGAAAGGCAGCACTTCAAAACTCAAATGAATCCACTTTTTGAGCAAAAAGGCACCTTGTGCCTGTCAAGGCTATAGGAAAACCCCTTAGCACAAGTGAGAATCACACTCTGTAAATACGCAGTAAATGGGAAGTCAGGCCTATAGAACAATGATTCTTGTTACTTCAATGATATCTCAAATCCTTCTCTCTGCATTGAATAAACCTCCCACTAATCTTCTACAGCCTCTTTGTAAAGCGATTTTTACTACGTAATGGAATGATACTGAAAGAAATTACACCTTAATTAAACAGGACTGAACAGAAAGACACCTAACAAAAGTCAACGTGTAATTTCATTCCTTAGGAGTTACATATGCACCAACCTTTACAAATGGGTTCATTTTCAAAAGGATAAACCAAGTTAGACATGCGCATCCAAATTCACTCACATACTCAGCCAGATCCTTAGGCTCTATGTAACTGATTGCTTAGCATTTGTGGTCAGCTGCATCAATATTTTTGTGCCCACCCAATCGCAGACAAAAAATGAGAACATTTTAATACTTAAGCTGCATTTCAGGCACAGTGAAATAGGTCTGAGTCAGTTCCAAAAGGAGAACACATTTGTAAGGGAAGCTGGATGCTTGCACTGATGCTCCCTCATTTAATCTGGACTTAAAATATTTACAGCATGTGAAGGGACCTTTTGAAAATCAGCTGAAGATGGACTTAAAGCTACGAGATTGTAGCCTCAGCAAAAAGAATGAAGGCCTTGGAAGAAACATGGATTAAAATTCAGCTTAGGAATGAACCATCTATGAGACATTATCACAGCCATTTACCCTAGAAACTTGACTGATGTGGTTTTGGTTTGTTCTTTTTAGAATCTTTCTCATTGTCACAAATGGCAGCTTCTCTGTAACAAGCTTTGTGAAGGAATCTACCTTATTTTTGCTTAAATGCATAGATAAATGTTCTTTGGGATTTTCAAAAACCCCTTAAGCGCAAAAAAAAACCCCACAAACCCAAACATCTTACGCCAATACACTTCTTTAGATGCCTAAATACCTTAAAAAGACTCAAAACTGTGCAGGGATGGTCAAACAAGGTGCAGTGTTCAATGGGAACACCATCAGTCTCCTTCAGAAGCACAACACAAGTCCAAGTTAGGAGGGAAAAGAGAAAGTCACGTATACATGAATCATTGCAGAGCTCAGTATTAAAGCACTCGCGCGTCTGTGAGGTGCTCTCGAGACTCAGCAGCATATGTCATCCTAAAAATACAGACCAAACCAACATGTTAGCTTCAGTTTTGTTGTTTACATTTGTTGGCAACGTTGAAAATATGAAGTGGGATTTAATAGAGCTTAAAGCATCTCACTGATTCATTGCTCAAAATCTGGACCTCAGCATTCTCTTTGAGTCATGCGTCTTATATTTAGCAACAAGCAAATGCCTTGTGATTCTTAAAAATAACTGTGAAGAGGCTTTAATCAAAGCTGAGCAGAAAAAAGTAGAACTGTCCCGCAGTTGTTCTCTTTGAAACCTCTCTTAACACCCAAAAAGCCCCTATTTCTTGCATCAAAATGCTGATAAAAGCTTAACTACTCCTCTTAGTAGTTGGCTGCAGCAGAGATGAGACGTGAACAAGCACTGTTAGGCTCTACTGACACACTATGGGCAGCTGTTAGGCAGGGCTGTAGAAAACCACAGCACCCACATCCAAGCTGCCAGCCCCTAAAGGCAATAGACACAATAACTGACAGATCATCTGAGTGAATTTCAGCCCCACAGACCCTTCCTGTTCCTATCCCAACCTTTTTTCCCCAGTTAAGATCTGCAGAACCACATCAAAATACCCAGACACTTTCCAGTGTAGAGATCATATTTCCACCAATGATAAAGCCAGAAACTGAACTACTTTGCCCAGGCTAATATTGCTGCACCTCCACAGGCCCATTTAAAAACCAAGTAAAACCCTGGTGAGCAGTCTTATTTTCCTTTTAAAGCAGCCATTCCAAATTTCACTTAAGGTTTACATAAGATGCTGGCAGAGCCATTCCATGCATTGGAATGTATTACAGGAACCACATTCCTACTCAAGGTAATTCAGACACTGTTTTCATCAACATCAGCCTGTGCTCTTTACAAGCTCAGGACAAAGAGCTGCATATGCCCTTGAAACAGACACAGCCACGTCCATGCCACTGTCCATGCTCTCTTCTCCTCAGCAATCAATCTCTGCTGGAGAGCTGCTTAAGCAGTTATAGCACTCCAAGTACTGGCTTCCTTGGTTGCTATTAGTACGTATTAGGATGCCTTGAGCAGAAAAGCATTCATGGTGCTCATTTTACTCATTAACATCTATTTTCACTGCCCTAGGACACAGCCATGCTGACATCAGGTACCAAGAATGGAGGAATTCATTCAAAGACTATAAAAACTTACAGGCAGCTCATGCTGACACATGGAACCAAACACATTCTCTCATCTCCATCCAGGTCTTCAGTCCCAGAAATACCCTCTGTAGTGCGTGTCCTTCCCATATGTTTACCTGCAAATCGACTTCATCCTCAGTCCTACCACTGAGTCTTGGCACCACCTCCTGAATCCTGGCACTGTGGACGTTCCCTCCATGAGCCCTTTGGTGATATGTGATAAGTTCTAGCATATTCCAGAATAAGAACCCTACATTAAATGATTGAAAATCAAGGATTTGATTTAGATAGTGTAAATCTGCTGCTAACTACAAAACAAAACTTCATCGCATCCATTTATCTGCAAATTTTTAAGGCGACGGGATATTCCTTTTCCGACTGCATCAGCCTGTTGTTATCCATACAAAGTGTGCAACTGCTGTTCAGCACCTCTGCGCAGGCCACATTCCTTGTGGGGAAGCTGATGGGGTTAAAATACCCAGCAGTGTGACAGCCCTTGTCAATATTTGTATTGACAGATTGCCAGTACAGAGAAAACCTTCAGGGACAACCCCTGTGGCGAGAGGCACCGCGGCAGCAGATGCATTCCCAGCTGCAGCAGCCCACTGGAACAGGGAGTACAGCGCCTTTTGGCAAAGTGGAAGCAGTGTAGGGGGAGAGACTGGCTCTTCCTTGTGTTTCTATCTGCCTCCTCCTCAGCTAATAAGGCAGGGAGACAGATGCCCTCTGCTTAATAACGTAAGCTAAGCTGTTGGTACTGTCCAAGTAACAAGAAATTCATTTTTAATCACCAGATTCTCTTCTTGGACTTAATATGCTGCCTACAGCTTTAACTGCAGACCTGCCAGAAAGTTACTTAAAAAGCAATGAAGTTTTTGCTAGCTATATTTAAAGCAAACCACGAACACCCTCTTGCAAATCTCATGTATTCAAATTAATCAGATTTACAGTCCTGAATGGATGACCATCCAGTAATAAAGATTCCTATACAAATAATGAATTAGCTCAGTCATGCAAAGCAGCAAAACCATCCCTGTAGCTTTCTTATAAGCATAATTGCCATCCTTGCTCCAAATTAAAGGCTTTTACCAAGAATCCAGAAGACCATCAGGGAAGCTGTTTCTGATCTACAAGGGTGAAATTAAGATTCTTAGAAGAAAGAAAACCAAACCCCTGGGTCAAACGTAAGTATGACCTGCCTGGAATCTATGTCTTAGTAATGAGAGGGCTTATTTGCATGCTCCTAGAGGCCGTGGTTTCCATAATGAGACATGAGGATGAGATGTCAAGTGTTCAGGGCACTGCTTGACAGTGCAAAAGTCACAGCTCTTCAACTGCTACATTTCCAAGATATCGCCTTCATACCCAACACTGGAGCATGATCACATCTCTTGAGAAAACAGCACAGAAGAGTGTTTAAGGAGAAGGAGGAGTGTTTGTGTCAGCCTATTGCTGTAACACAGAAACATGTTTGTGAAGTACATAAAGACCTGGTCTAAAACTTCCTTCTACAGAAGTTTCAACACATCCAACATTAAGATCCAACACTCCAGCTCCATGTATGTGTTTTGAGAAGGTTTTTCCACAAAATCAATCCAGCCCGCTGACATTTTCACCATTACCATCACAGAAACGGGCTTAGGAACCATTGTATTATTTTTTAATTCATTTTGTACTGCATTTATTCAAGAGGGCCCCAGGCTGTATGACTTGGTTCCCTGCATTCCCTGGATGCAAATAAACTGTCACTATGATTTCTAACACAAGCACTTGGCGTAATGCTGCCACTGAATTTGGTCCTGGGTGTTGATTACAAAGACAAATGGCAACTGGCTGTTTTCCAGTTATTCACCTACCTAGCTCTTAACCTTCTTCTCTTCACAGCTCCCCTCCCCTTTGGCAACTGCAGTCACTTGGCACAAGCAAAACCCAGTATCGATCTGGAGCTGGTGTGAACATCACTGTCCATCACCTGGATGAGGAAAGCTCCACTCACTGCCCTGTTCATTCCACCAACACCAAACATCACCAGCCACAAAAGCTGCTTTTCCACAGAAGGAAAAATACAAGAACACTACATATCATCATGGGCAATAAAGCCAGCAATGTTTGGTCAATCATGGGATGTAAACCCATCTCAGAGCTACAGATCAGCTTTGCATTACACAAATGATTCCTTATAGTATCATTTAAGGATGTGCTTTAATCCCAAAGCAGTAGTCAGGCTATTACTTTCTTATGAGTGACTTCATAAATGGCGATTACCACTAACCCACTACAGTAAATAGGGAGAAACAGACAGCTTTTATTTTCCCCACAGCAGAACTGTGGGAAAATACATGGATGTTTTATGCTTACTTAAGCAGCAATGATCCATTCCAAGATCACATTTTATCCAGAGTCTGCCCCTCAGGTGGGCTTCAGTCATTGCTGGGGCAAAATAACTCTAAGGCAGAGCTGGAGATGATTTACAACAGTAAACGCCTTTAATTGAATGTGAACTATGTCTTCCACACCCTACACCCCATTCACCTTCCTGGACCTCAAATCAGGTATCTATTTTTCCTTACAACACATCCATTCTCATTTTGGTCATCACAGAAGCGAACGTGCAAGAAAAGTAAGAAGAATCCTCACCAAGGGCAACCTGGCAACAGAACAGACACATGGAGCAGAACGGGGTTGGACCATATTTAGCAAATAATGGAATTTTGCTTTAATGAGGGCTCTGCTGACATGAAAGGCTATTTTTAATATTGATAACTTCTTCGTGCCCAAACTCCTCCATCAGCTGTGCTGTTAGAGAGTTCAACCTGAAACAAGTGCTCGGATAAAGGGCGAGTTACCTTAAATCGTAAGAGGAGAAGAACCTTCTTCTTACTAAAACCTTATTTGCAAAGGAGAAAGCCAGATTTGTCAGCAGCACCAGGAACCTTGCTAATTCAGAATTATTTTTAACTGCACATCAAGAAACATGGTTATAAAACTATCATCTGGGTGGAAGCACACTGGATATCTTCATTTTGTGTAAAGCTGTTTGGCTTACTTCATACTCGCCTGAGGTTCAATAAAGATTTCCTTTTTCTTTAGTTTTAAAAGCACTTGTGCAGAAGCTTGAATCATCTTCTGGTGGTGCCAGGGTCACGCTTGTTTTTGTTCACTGTGACAGGAGCCTGGCGTCTAACACACACGTCCTAAAGCACCACAAAGAGCCAGGCACACTGCATTCAGGTGCTCAGGTGTTTAACTTGGTCTCAAGTCAATCTGAATTTGGCCTGCGCACACACTTCCTAAATAAGCAAGGCTATACTCAACCTGTTCCTGATGGAAAAGGTATTGCAAAGCTCTAACAGTTGTTTGGAAGGCGAGAGCTTCAGACTGTATCAGGAAACATCAACTTTCATGGGGAAATGAAGTCATCATAGAATTGTAGAATAGTCAGGGTTGGAAAGGACCTTAAAGATCATCCAGTTCCAACCCCCCTGCCATAAGCAGAGACACCTCACACTAAACCATGGCACACAAGGCTCTGTCCAACCTGGCCTTGAACACTGCCAGGGATGGAGCATTCAC